>QPHH01000037.1:0-128173 GCA_003574815.1 Aspergillus spinulosporus | reverse complement strand
GGGGGGGGGAGGGGGAAGAGAGCAAGAGATGCCCGTCCTTTTCTAGTAGGACAACTTGGATACCCAGCCTTTGCGCGACCGTCTTATGGCCAAGCAAATTGAACACTCTATAAGCCCTAATGGGGCACTAGTCTTTCCAGATTAGACCACGACAGAGGTTGTCTATACAGTGGGCCCACTGCAAAGTCGAATAAAAGCAGATAACCTACTATACCTCGACTGTTCGAACCAGTAAGCAGTGTGTAGCATTACCGCATCCAAAAAATGCCTTCTTACCCTCTACTCACTTATTGCTCATGGATGATGGAACTAGGGTTCATCTGATCTGGGCCATCACCCCACAGGTGGAACGCGCCCGCCGCAGCCAAACCAAAGACCGGGTATGTCAACCGATCTCAGAACACCACCTGGTTGAGCCACCACATCTCTCTTATTGGTTTCCAGTTACCTGAGCGGCCTCATGATGTTTAGACGGACATGATCAGATCACAGCGTGTCTTGGCCAATCGCCACTGTGCTCGTCTCCTGACTGTTATTGATTTCTTTATACAGGTATCGACTCTTGAGACTCGTACACAATTGATACTCCTTTACCCTTCTCATTGACATATAAAGGCAACCACAATTTAATTATGGATGAACGAATCGCTCGAGTTGCAATTATCGGCGTTGGCCAAGTCGGTGCTGCGGTTGCGTACGCCCTCATTCTCGGCTCCGTCGCAGACGAACTGCTTCTGGTGGATATTCGAACAGAATGGAGAGATGGACAAAGTGCGCGATCTGACTGATGTGGCGTATGCGAACGGCAGCAGGACTCGCGTGCGAGCTGGAGGGTACCGCGAGGCCAGCCAGTGTGATATTGCGGTCATCACTGCTGGCTCCAAATTCTCTTATGGTACATACCTATCCACAGATAAAATATGGATGTTTCGAGTCTGGGGCTATATGCTGACCTGTATCAGGTCAACCAAGCCTGGATTACCTATACCCCAACACGGCAATCCTACGGTCCATTGTTAACGAGATGGAGCCCTTCAGATCTGACATCATTCTTCTTATTGTTGCCAACCCAGTTGACCTGTTGACGTCGCTAGCGAAAGAACTCTCTGGACTCCCATCTTCTCAAGTCCTAGGGTCGGGCACGTTCCTCGAAACCGTCAGACTTCGTGGTCTGCTGGCAGACAAGGCTGGTGTAAGCGTACTTGTCCTAGCACGTGAAGAGACATGACTAAATCGGGCCTAGATTGCACAGAACTCAATAGACCTGTACGTTTTAGGTGTCCATGGGGATGCGAAAGTAGCCGTTTGGTCCTCAGCCACAATTGGTGGTGTTCCCCTTGAAAAAGCACTTTCTTCAGGTGTTGTCGCGAAGGAAAGTCTCGCGAGAGAATGTAGACAACGATCACGGAGCATTTTCAGCACCAAGGGAGCAATGCCCTTAGGGATCGGATCTATTGTCACAAGTATCTGTACGTCCATCTTGCAGGATAAGCGAGACGTTCGACCTATCAGCCACTTCCAGCCGGAGTTTGGATGCTGTTTCAGCTTGCCTGCTGTTCTCAGGCGATCGGGAATTATTCAGGAACTTCCTGCGCCCATGGAAACGAAGGAACATGAGGCACTTGTGGAGTCTGCTAGGACATTGAAGCGGACGCTGGATCGGGTGCAGGAGCAGTATTAGTGCACTAATGATGTACAATAGGTAGTCGGGGGAGCACGCATCTCAGTCAAATCATTACAATTACTATCCACGTCTACCTCTATACTCCTCCTCATAGCGCAGTGGGCAGCCATCCGGCTTTCCAGCTAGCAACCACACCCACAGGCCGGACATCCTCCTCTCCCACACGCATACGTTGTAGTCCCGCAGTCCTGCCACTTACTACACTTAATCCAAGCGCCCAAACCGGCCTTCTTCGCTGTCCAGCACCACTCGCCCTTGTTAACGTTCCCACAGGCCTTCCAGCAATACCCACCAGAGCACCCATATGGCGCGTCCTTGTAGCACGCCCGTTCCTCAAGGGCGTCGATGCTGTCCAAACGAGCCTCTACGGAGCTTACGTCTGTGTCCACCGTGCTGTTGTAAAACGAGGCATCGACCGCGTCGAGAGGCGCCAGCGATGCGCCCTTGACATAACGGTTCCGGCCGAGCGGGTGATCCAAGCATTTGCGGACGTCGCTGAGGGCGACGCCCGCGGGGAGGTCGACGGGGTCGACAGTCATGACACCGAGGTCGCCACATTCGACAACGGGGTCGCCTTCCGAGGCTCGCGGGGTGAGGGTCAGCGCGGAGGAGAAAGCGAGCATGGTGATAATGGTGATGGGGAGCTTCATCGTGGATGCGGTAGCTAGAGACACTAAGAGATAAGATGCATATGAAGATATGGAGGAGGAGAGGCAGAAAAGAGGACAAGGGGCCCTACCATTTGTAGATACGTATGCGGGTTCCTGAGCAAGTGAAGAGACTGGATATCAGAATCTCTTGTTGTGAGAAGGAGAGACCTAGCTGGAAAGACGTTGGATGGATGGGAATAGTCTTGCTTTTATATCTCATCTCGTAAAGAAAGGAGCGTCTACATCTAAGAGACGATACTACCATCCGCTGAACTGATCACCGTACTCGGTCCCCATCTCAATGAGCAGCATTCTCACGAGGAAGATTGCTGGCGAGGTCGGTAATTGTAGGCGCAGTGCAACCTTAGTCCCTGCTAACCCCCGGTTATATTAAACCAGCACCAACCCCCGGCCTGCCAGTCGTATAGTCCAAGAAATGCCGAACTGAAGCGATGCAGCTAGAGAATGTCTGCATTTGTCTGGTAGTAGACGGTCAGTCTGAACCAGCTACCTGTCCATTCTGGTCTTTCCCTTTTTCTTGGCTGTACAAAGCCAATTTTTTTTTTTTTTTCTAAAAGTCGATTTACTGGTTAGTTAAGGCCTTTTCCGTCGACGTACACTGTATATAGGGCAAGGCCAGTAGCCTCCCCTAAGGCGTTCCTTCTTAGGCAGGTTATCCCTGAGAGCGGTTTTCTACCTTTCTGAATACTCCTATCTCGCCAGGAGCCAGTCAGGACTGATCTCAGTAAGGGATTTTCCGCCGAAGTGCTATCATAATCGCCTGCAACCAATTAACATCCCCATCATCTGTTGGTTCTCTGTAGGGAAGCCTTCACTCTTAGCTGCCTTGAACTGAGACATAGGAGCAAGAGCGTCTCTGTTTGGGCTTGTTTCTGACAGAAGCCACGGCTCCAGAATCCGTTATTGGTCACAAATGAGAGCAAAGGAACCCCTGCGCCATTAGAGTGATTAACAACCGCGGGAACCTTGCCAGACCCTAAGAGAAAGCAGGCCCCAAGCATCAACAGCTCCACTTGGCTTTAAGACTATCTCAGTGGTGGCACCATGGTTTGCCATGTCAAAAAGATTGAATTCGCGACCTAGCAATCTGAAATGTCAACAAAGCACCACCCCATGAAGTCCTAAATCCACGTAAAAGTCCCTGGGTAGCCAAGCGATTAATACTTTTGGAAAAAAAAATGGCTATTTCCCTACTCCAAGATCGGGCCGGTCCGGAGCACGCACTGCGTACGATCGTCCTGCAAGAATACAGTTCTGGATCGTGTCTTGGTATTCCTGAGGTTACATTGATGGGGTCAGACCTGCCATCCCCTTGCAAGTGGGCGCACTATGACCAGACACAGAAATCTCCTGTCTGCTTGCTTTTGTGGATAAGAGCAGCAACAGCGTGAATACTCTTCCATTTCTGAATGCCCTTAATGACTCAACTTGAAGACCCTGTGGCCGGATAGATCCTTACCTGGAAATTGAGTCCCAGGCAGCAAACGAGGGTACCAATCAGGCTGCCTGGGATGACTTTGGACCACGTTGCTTGTTCGCCTGACAACAGCGGTCTTCGCTGTATAAAATAGCGGGCTTCCAACCAGGCTAATCATTAGTATCCTGCACTGAACCTTAGCATACTCGCGGTGAGCACGAGAGTCCTATGCGCTTGCCTGCTAGTAACAGCCAGCACCACGCCTGCTGCTTCCCAGTATATTTATTTATTTATTTCCTACACGATTAGCGGCGGCCATCCTCCCCTTTATACTCACCAAACAGCTCTTCTGTATTCCCGCGCGTGTTTCAAGGTACGAAATCCCCCTTCTCTCAGAACCCAGATCTCAATCTCTGATTCAACTTTCTTTTGCCCTTCCTAATTTTTTTTTTTTCTCCTTTCTCCAAGGCTAACCACACCGCTCAACAAGACCATCGACTGACTCAACTCCAACATGAAACCCTTTACCTACCTATCTCTCCTGCTCGGCATCTCTGCAAGCACTGCCTTTGCCGCTCTACGCCCAGACGCAACCCCCGACGAGGTTGCCGCGGCCGAAGCGGAGTGCGGGTCCCTGGGCGTGATGAGGGTTGACCCAGCAGAGCTACCTGAGGGTGTTACAATGGCCGACGTCCGCATGTGCGCCGGCCACCCTCTCGGGCCCGGGGCGTACCCAGGCCCTGGCCCTGGGGCACTTGCCAGGTTCCGTCGGTACCTTCCGAGTTGGGTGTTTTGAGGGACATGACGGGGAGGGGCACTCGGGGTAGTCCAGCTGGCAGATAGGCAAGCTTCTTCTGCCCATGCTATATTTTCCATACCTGGTCTGGGGTCTGGTGCCTGCGTTGTGCGGTGCGAGCAGCCGCTGAGAAGGAATGTATCTTTTTGATATGGTATTGATGTTTACATTTGAAACAAGCTTGATTGATATGGTAGATTGACGCTGAGCCGTTCCGGATTAGCATAGCAAGGATATCAGATCCTCGCTGCTCATCACGATGATTTCAATATCGGTATCCTTGACTGTGATAAGTGGATTATCGCTAGAAGGGGTGATATGTCCAAGAAGTATCTTGGGTTGAGCTGCTTCTCCAGCCCACCTGGGATCTGTGCATATATACATCGCAAGGCTTTATCACCTGCAGGGATATCGTGGAACTGCACAGTTCTATCAACATATTTTGGTACGGTTTAGTACGATCACCTCCCAAAAATTATAGATTTTCCCGCCCAACGCATGGACATTAGTGCCCTGCTTCAGTAATAAAAGCCCCTTCACTCACATGCGCCGCACCCGCCTCACGACATACTAAAGCGGCAGTGTTAAATTCTGCTGACTGCCGTTCGTCACACATAGACTTTGACAACCAATTTCCTGTCACAGGTCTACCCAAAACACCTGATCGGTCGGGTTTGCGTACCCTGTCTGGACCCGTGGGTTGGCAAATAGTACAAACGTGCTGGATAAACCTAACTTCAAGCTTTATCAGTATTTTTATGCAGAGGATCTAGCTTCATTAGGAAATTCTACGCAGAATACATCCTTGGCGGTCAACGCCTAGATTACCTGAAAACCCGCTAACCCGCGTGGGTTTTGACCTTGGACCCGTGACCAGTTGTCATATATTGAACTTCCTACTCAGCCAAAAAGGGCTAACCCTCCTTGGAGAGCTAGGTTCTGAGTAATATACTGGTTGTCATCATCGTACTTGCACGATTATGGCTCATCTTATCTGCATCTGCGCCCTGAGTGATGAGAAAGCGAAATCAAGCAGGCTTCTCTGAACAGCAGACTACTATATATCTCTTTTTTTGCCAGTCATATCAAGTGCTTTCACAAAGCATTACGTGGTGTAGTTTTGTTGGAGGGTCTGCTGTAGGTTATGGATAAGGGGCGCTGGACCAGAGTGAGCCTCGCCCGGTTCGGGCCGACAGTGGAACCACGATTGGACAGTCAGCCTCCGTAAGGTCGACGTTCGCTCAGGAGGTTGACAGAGTCAAGATGGTCGCAGACAAGTGCGACCACGACAGACTTCTCCTGTGTTCAGCTGGGTACGATAGAATTGAGTCGTGGTCTACGAAGTCTCCACGGTAGGTGTAGTTGGCGCCTGGCATGACTATCGATATCAGCTGTCAGAATATCAACGAATCACATCTAAATCTGTCAATTTCGCTGCAGACGGTATTGTAAATTCAGGAAGAATTATAAATAATCAGTTTCGGGGGTAACGAAGAGCCTTCCCTTTTAAACCGTGGAAATGGCGGTAATCTGCGTAAGCTTCGGTGAACCGGAGCTTGCTGTACCGGATCCAGAATAGAAGGTGTGATGTATGATTCATGGTCATATATAGTTGACATCCTCCAACTCAAAGTCCATACTGTAGTAGTCCTTAAAGAAGTCTAGTATCAGCTCCTCACTAGGAGAGGCATGATTACTCATCTTTGCCTGCGAGATGCGTTTTCCTTCGTAGCCTCGCGCTTGGCGCTTCAATTACCCCTCTTCATCTCACCAGATGAGCCCAACCTTTATTTCTGAGCTCGAAGCTCTGAAAGTCAAGTAGGTATCATATATACTGCGTGAAGCCTAGACTTTTATGGTGTCTCCTCTTAAATGGATGGTTTATCCTTGACGGGGAGCGTTATCGCAGTCATCCAACTAACGGGAACCCTTGTGAAGCTTTGCGGGGGCTATATTCAACAGGTGAAACATGCACGAGAGGAAATCTTGACCCTCCAGCGGGCCATTACAGGCCTCCAAGGGACACTTCAAGACCTGCAGAGCCTCGTTGAGAGCAACGACAGAAAAAACCTTCCGACCTCCTCACGACTAGTCAGCAATATTACGGACTGCCTCTCTGACTTACGAGCCTTGGAAACAACTCTTGAACCAAAGAAGAACAAGACTCTGATGAGGAAAGTGGGATGGCGAGCCCTAAAGTGGCCCCTGAAACGCGCGGATATGGAGAGTGTGATTGAGAGTATTGAGCGATATAAATCTTCATTCCTCTTATCTTTACAGGTGGATCAGAGGTAGGTTTGAGTACAGTTATTTGAATTTATAATTAATTAACTTGAAGGCTGTAGCTCTCTGATGGTCGGCATGGCTCAAGATATAGATCTTGCGAAGTTGGATGGTGTGATGGAGGCAGCGTTTGAGTCATTCGCTGACCGTGACGAGGCCCAGTGTCTCCAGGGTACTAGGACAGTGCTCCTCCAGCAGATCATGGATTGGGCTACGTCACCATCCCAGAAGAGTATTTTTTGGTTGAAGGGAATGGCAGGGACGGGAAAATCCACAATATCTCGGACGGTGGCAGGGTTGCTCAAGGACGCCAACCATCTTGGTGCCAGCTTCTTCTTCAAGAGGGGTGAAGGAGACCGAGGGAACGCGAAGAAGTTTTTCCCAACACTAACGAGGCAACTAATATTGAGGTTACCTGGTCTGAGGTCTGGTGTGCAAGAATCACTCCAAAATGACCCTGACATTGTAACAAAATCACTCAGGGAGCAGTTTGAGAAACTGCTTCTTCAGCCACTGCTCGCTCTTAGCCAACTCTCCCGACAACCTCAGACCGCGGTGATAGTGATCGATGCCCTAGATGAGTGTGAATATGACCGAGATATCCAAGCTATAATTCGACTACTGTCTTCCCTTAAAGAGGCAAAGGCCGTCAGCATACGAATCTTTGTGACTAGTCGGCCTGAGCTCCCAATCAACCTTGGCTTCTTGGAGATCCCAGATCACGAATATCAGGATTTAGCTCTACATGAGATACCTGAAGAAGTGACAGAACATGATATACGTTTGTTCCTACAGGACCAATTTGCGAAGATCAAACGCAACAAATATATTTCCCAAGACTGGCCCGGGGATGATATTTTTGAGAACCTGGTCACGATGTCTGTTCCACTGTTCATCTCAGCCGCTACGATATGCCGGTACATTGAGAATTCAAAATTGGAGCCCAAATCGCGTCTGGCAGAACTTCTCGCGGACCAAGCCAGATATGCATCAAAAATGGATAAGACATATCTGCCAGTTCTGACACAACTACTCCATGATCAAGAGAGTGACGATTTGGAGCAGCAGCAGCTCCTGCAAGAGTTTCAAGAGATAATTGGTGTTATTGTCCTTCTTGCTGTTCCACTTTCTATAAATGCATTGTCACGACTTCTTGGGATAGGAGCAGACAAGATCAGTAATCGGTTGGTTACGTTTCAGTCAGTTCTCAGCATTCCAGGAGACCGAGATCGGCCAGTCAGAATCCTACATCTATCATTTCGAGATTTTCTTGTCCGGTCTAGAACTAAGTTTCATGTGGATGAGCGACAAAGACACAAAGACATTGTTAAATCCTGTTTTCAAACGATGCGCAGTCATCTACGGAAAGATATTTGCAATCTAGCACACCCTGGGATGCGCAGAGCAGACGTCGAGGATCAAGCTATCCGCCAATATCTACCACCGGAATTAAAGTACTCTTGCCGCTACTGGACTCAACATTTCAAGCAAAGCCAGCCTTTATCTTTATCTTCTGACATCGAGGATGTGCGACTATTTCTGCAGAAGCATTTTCTACACTGGGTGGAAGCGATGAGTTTGCTAGGTTTAATATCAGAGGTGGTGCATATGCTTGATCTCCTCTATACAAATATTGTAGTAAGTGAGATATCGAAAGCCTACTATTGAATTATACTAATAGAAATAGGGTAGTGAAGGTTTTGCGTTGGCTGATTTTCTGCATGATGCGAAACGTTTTGTTCTGAAAAATCGCCAGATTATGGATGAAGCGCCACTTCAGGTTTACTGCGCGGGATTAGTATTCGCACCCCAGACAGCCATTATTCGTACAGAGTTCAAGGATGATCTCCCAGGTTGGATATCCCATTCGCCAAGAGTTGATGAAAAGTGGAGTGCAGAATTACAGACGCTCGAGGGCCATTTATCATTGGTTCAGTCAGTAGCCTTCTCACCCGACGGCCAGCTGCTGGCATCTAGCTCGAACGATAGGACAGTACGAATCTGGGACACGGCAATGGGCAGCCTACAGCAGACACTCGAGTGCCATTCAGGATCGCTTGAGTCAGTGACCTTCCCACACGGCGGCTGGCTACTGGTGTCCGGCTCCAATGACGAGACAGTGTGGCCTCAGGATATGGTGACGAAGGGTATTGATCAGCCAGTGAGGGGCCATTCTAAAGGAACTTTCTCGGTAGCTTTCTCTCCTGACGGCCAGCTGCTGGCGTCCGGCTCCGGGGACAAGATAGTGCGGCTTTGGGACACGGCGACGGGTAGCCTACAGCAGATACTGGAGAGTCATTCTGGACCGGTTTTGTCAGTAGCCTTTTCACCTGACGGAAGTCTGCTGGCGTCCAGCTGGGGCGACGGGACAGTGCGACTCTGGGGCACAGCAACGAGAGGTTTACAGCATACACTCAAGGGTCATACAGGACCGATTTCGTCAGTGGCCTTCTCACCTGACGGCAAACTGCTTGCATCTGGCTCGGGCGGCAGGACAATACAGCTCTGGGACACGGTAACGGGCATCCTACAGCAGACACTCAAGGGTCATTCAAGATGGGTTCAGTCAGTAGCTTTCTCGCCCAACGGCCAGCTGCTGGCGTCTGGCTCTGATGACAATACAGTGCGACTTTGGGACACAGCAACAGGCAGCCTGCAGCAGACCTTAGACACTGGTGGAATGGTTACCGAATCACACTTCTCTCAGGATAGTTCATACCTCGACACTAACCTAGGATTGCTTAACATTCAAGCCAGATGTGGTGAGATTACCTCGAGTTTACCCAAGGCGGATGCAAAGATATTTGTAAATGAGGACTGGATAGTGTTAAATGGTAGACAGGCATTATGGGTTCCTCCTGAGGCTAGGCCCGCTTGTTCAGCGGTAAAATCAAATATTCTTGCCCTGGGAAAGGCGACAATATATTTGCACTCATCATGCCTGAAGCAATGCACAAGCGGCCGAAATTATAAAATTCTCATCGGGCGATTTTTAACCGGGCCGAAATGGCTCATGATAAGCCGTCCTGCATGAGATATTGGCTGTAGATCATACCACCGTCTAAGAACTTGGACACTGGCTGTAGCTCACCACTTATCAGCCCTCTCGGCCCTTGAGTAGGTGGCGTCAAGAAGAACTAACGTCTGTCATCTTACGCAAAATCAAAGAGATATTCAGACCTTTTCTCGACAGAACATTCTGGGCGGCCGTTTACTATTTGAGAATAATAGTGAGTTGTCCGTCATACCCACGAGTCATTCATGCCTGGATCCAACCCCGTTCTGCTGCTGCCGATCTCATCCACGACCTTTAAGTACCTGGTCCTCACATTCATATCCTATCCTGCCCTCTGTCGAATCGCAGATGAAACTGGGCACGATGAAAGTCAGAATCAAAGCCAGATACAGGGCTGGAATTTGTCTCGAGCTCGATTGATGAAGCACCACGCTTCTATTGTCCTGCCTTCAAAGGTCTGGTCAACTGGAAGATCTCGTGGAGGGAATAATGGAAGAAAGCGAGGCAAGAGAACGAAACAGCAGAGCTCCTATTTCCAGAGTCTTGATGGGGGTGGAATCTGCAAATTCCAACAACGGGTTAGTCTTAGGGCTGCTGATTGAAAGGACATCCTCGGAGTTGTGCTTGACGACACTCAAGGAATATGGCTCGTAAAAATTGAGGAATGCTCTGTGGCATCCTTCCAGTCTGATCTGTGGATTATATGCTACGAGGTAAGCGTTGTTTCGAGTTTGCATTGAAACAGAGATGATGACCGGTCCTGATGCTCGCTGAGCATCTAACATTAACCTATCACCATATCACGCTGCTGTAGCGTTTCAGGGATGTTTCCCGGAAGTGCCCTGAAGAAGCTCAGTATGGTCGTGTGTACCGGCTATAGTTACACCTGCTGAAAGGAGATGTATGGTCTAATACCTCCAATGAAGATGAGTTACGGCACCAAGGCGCTGCCAATAACTGCCAGCGATAAGTCAGAAAATGTGGCTTGACATTCTCGGTATGCTTCCAAGTATCCTGAAGAATTTCACGGAGAATTTTGTTTGATGAAAGCCTGTAGATTCGCACACAGATCTACTCATACCGTATACCCCCAGTCATGAAGTGTTAACGCTGTGCGATATTTTGGTTCTCGCACCCTGGGACCGTGAACCGTGGTCAGTCACGAATTAATGGCACAGAGGATGGGATATTGGCGTTGGCTCTCAAGGCAGCGAGGGTGCTTGTCATGCGTGAAGCACGGCAGACTAATACCGAACAATGGTTGCGATGCTCGTCCCTTTTCCCTCTGGTGTTTTCAAAGTCTGTCTCTGGCTGCCCAAGGTACAGATGAACTGCCATTTTGGCCATTTGACTGAATACAAGCAGTGTTGCAGCATATTCTGTGGCTTCAAACTGTTGTCCTTTGCTACCGCACCCAAAGTTGCTACGTCGACAGCTTTCAGATTCATTGGCTTCAAGTAACGGATATGACCGCTGCAGTCGGGAGTATTCAAACAAAATGGCCCCAATTAGATATAAGCGCTCTCTTGATTGATTCTGGTGCAGAGTAAAAGGGCGCACCAACGAAAACCTGGTAAAACTCTCAATTGTCCAGTTACAGGAGGCCGGCATCGATTGCGGGTGACACATGCGTTAGTTCCAATGCCGTAAAGACAGAGATTTCGGGTAGATAGAGTCCGGAGTCCTGTTCTAAAAGATTGATCGGGGACCCCGTTGTCCAGGGACAGAGATTGATATTCTGGTGAACATTGAGCTTCAAGACCATCTGTATCCGCAATTGAAGACGAACTAGAAAGCTGAGTATCTGGTCGGATTCTACTGCTTGGTGTCCATTGACCCGGTCAAGTAGAATGCGAATAGAAATGTATATCCGTACTCTGTAGTCAGTTACAACACGATCCGTCTAATCTGGAGTGATAACCTGGATAGGTCCTCTTGCACGAGGAATCAATGTACGGTCTAGTGATCTTCCCCTCCCTCGACAGGTGGGATGGTAGTGCTGTAGAATTCTTTTTTTTCTCCTTTTCGGGTGCCATGGATTCTCCAGTAACTCATCAGATGAATGTAACCACCTTTGAGCCTGGATTTGGGTCAATCAACCCGAGCGAGTTCCGTGGGACCCCCCTTGGGAACTCTCTAGCTTCCCCAATTGCCGACGTGAGGTATCCAGGGTGGGCAGTGCCAGTCCAGTTGTGTGACCCGACCATCAGGCTCTTTTGATGTAGCAAATCGGGCAAATCGCCTGGTTTTGACTAAAATGCAAACACACTAAGTGCCGCAAAGACGAAGACACTGCAATACTCCCCGACGCGCTAACTGCATGACCCTCCAAAGCTGTTATCTTTGCCTTTGTTGGAATGTCTTGCATTAGTTAGTGTCCACCAGCTGAAAGGCCGGCTTCCGTGGGAGAGAGGAAGGATGAATAGCGCTTCAAATGGGCAAAATGGGGAGTTTGTTGG
Source organism: Aspergillus spinulosporus (assembly GCA_003574815.1). Classification (NCBI taxonomy): domain Eukaryota; kingdom Fungi; phylum Ascomycota; class Eurotiomycetes; order Eurotiales; family Aspergillaceae; genus Aspergillus; species Aspergillus spinulosporus. Next base: position 115,847 of record QPHH01000037.1, on the reverse strand, counting down.
TCCTGTCGAGCCTACTCACTAGCGACGGGGCCTACCGCTGGATTATCACCCCGGAGGAGCGAGCACACATTGGCCGCCTCCTTGGTTGAGATGGTACGTTCTCCTCTCCTTTCCAACCCTGATTTCAAAAGGATTCCTCTACGCTGCAACTAACTTCATTAGCCTCTACCATCTCCCGTCAAGCAACGCTGATGGTGCAAGACCGCCAAGTCTGCCGGGGTTGCGGAAAGTACTCCGGTCTGGACGACTTGATCCATAATGCCCTTTCATTGGGCGTGCATTCGGCCAGATTTATGTTAGATGTGCTTGAAAATGGACCTAGAAATAACAGTCCGGGTCATGAGTTGCTTTGCTCAAGGTGTGGGGTGAAGCATTCTGAAACATTCTACTGGATACCCTCTCTGCCTTGGTAAGGCAAGGATTGCGTGAATGGAAATATTTGATGCAATATATTCTCGTACCTCCCTTTCTCAAAGTATGTATACCCGTCTGTGTCCTGCGCTGCCAATGACTATTGCTTGCTTTTAATGTGTTGCGCGGCCGACAACTGGTGCCGGCTTTCTTTATGGATTAATATGAAACGCAGGGTTCGTGCGAAGCTATATTATTGTGATGACCCTCCCACGCAGACCAATTGTCTGTCAAGCCTTAGTTGCCGACCTTTGTCTATCCCATTGAACAAGAGTGCTGCCATGTTCCATGTCTTTACGAAAGTGGATGTTTTGACTCCATGAATATCCTGTTATACCTGCTATTCAACAAGAGTGCAAATTAATTCTAAACAGTAATTCAAATTCGCGTACTGCGTATGCATATAAGGCGAAAGCCTGTTTGTCAGTAGATCTACTAATATTTTGAGTGGCCATCGATTCTCTATCCCCTGGCTGTCTATTGGGATTACAAGAAAGGAATCCAACTGCTCTGCTATCCTTTATTTACTGCCTACGCTTAGATACTCTTTCATGCTTTGCAATTGTTTTGTTCTCACCTTGAACTTTAAAAAAGTAAGTCGAGCTAGAATAGCTTCGATTCGCGGCCGAGAAGTGATGAGATTCAACAGCAGAGCGTCCGTTTCAGGCATATAATATAAGTTGAAAGAAGACACTTAAGATCGATCTGTTCTTCAGGCAAATACATGTCGCGGCTCTTAAGGCACAGTATGGAAGCCAAACAGGAGGCACAGCTTTATCAGTTATTATCCCTTAACGTCGAGTTTCGTTCTTCCAACCACCGCTGCTGAGTCTATTACAGATTGCCTTCCTTTTGCCATTGGTAGTCGCGCGCCCTCACCCTCTTTCTTTTCTTTTCTTCCATTCCCCTCCGCATTCTCTCGCTCTCTTCATCCAGTGGCACCCGCATCGAACCTGTCAACGTTATGTTCCAAGATACTTTTGTTGAGAAAAGTGATAAACCGTACCTGATACACTTGCCTAGACTTTAGCTACGACGAAATGACGTTGCACACACCTCTATCCGGTACACGGATCATGACTTACAGCTGCCAATGGTCAAGTTCCTGATGTCCAAGAATGTCAGTTCGGACATCAGGGTTCAACATTACTGAGAGCATGGGATTCCATGATCCGTCACTGTACTATCTGGGACTTCCCTTAGGAACGCGTAAAGATGGAATACATCGAAAAGCTGTCATATTCTGGGAAGATAGAGCGATTGTGTCCGCTAGTATTTGCAATCGGGCCATTATCAATGGAGTGCGTTAGGTGGCCAGGAGGTATATATACCTTCATAAAATCCCGGATATCTAGGATGAGTCACAGTGATTAAATGCGATGCGACCTTAAATAACTTGCAGCATTGATTCAACAGCATCATTTGTGGGAGACATGTAACGAGGCCCCTGGCATTATCCACTCTTCGTCTATAATCCTTGCGTTGACTATCCCGGGGGTTAGTGCTAGAACGCCCCGTCTTCTGCGGATCCACCACTTATACCTGATACAAGTATCAGCGGATCCTGCAGATAACAGAGCTATAAAGTCGATTGTCTCTAACAGACTTTAATACCAGGATTCACCCGGAAGTCCCTTCCTTTGGCCAAACCATGGCATACCAACGCCGGAAGGGCTTGCACACTTATATTCAATTCAGGGCCTGAACAGTATACCAAGCAACATCCCAGTCAACGATTTTATTAAGGGTACTTGTATTTGTCCAGACCTGCTCTATCGTAGGAGCAGCACTCAGGAGAGGGTCAGGGGGAGGAGACATTATGTTGGGGGTGTTTGCAGAAGCGTAATCAGCTGCTTTGCAATTAGCGCTCTAGTCGAAAAGGCCGGACCTTCCCAGTCTCATCCTAATGACTAGAGAATGGCTGGAGTAGCTATTGACGAAGTTCGGCCGTACTGGGCTATCATCTCATGTGGTTCTGCTTGCACACCCCAGGTTAGACACCCGATGACTGCATAGGCTTAAGCTTGACTTGCCATATAGGACTGCTGCTGGACAAGGATCGTCTGGCACCAGGCAAGAGCCTCCTCCTAGCTGTTGGTGTGTTTAACGTCAATATTCAATTCGCCTGGTCTTGAGTGGCGGTGGCCCTACACCTCGCTTTTGACGTTTCGATATTGTATGCTGTGGAGAAGTAGCAATCGACTAAACTAGCACAGTGTAGCACAGTTTCAGGACTACTCAGCAATATTGAGCAGAGCCACGCATACGGCTAGCGACATGGACCAGAGCTATCGTAAAAATACATAGCTTAATGACTTTCCTGCAATCACGAATTGTGAAGAGAAAAGGCCTTCTATTGGGTGTTGTCACCGGAATTTTGCTGAAAAATGCTATAATATAGATCAAGCTGGCTCAGGCAAGTGTTCTCGAAGCCCTCTGCCGTTACCCTCACAACTGACCTGGAGGGCAAATAGCATGGTCTGCAATGCCACCAATAGACTGCGCTCGCCGAACCTTTGACGCATTACTTTCCAAATCCAGGCTTTTCTTCCGGGAACTCGTGAATTATCAGCAGCTTGAGCGCCAGATGAGGGTGATTTTCATGAGTGCACTCCTGCACCCCACAGGAATTTGCCTTGTAAGCATAACGGGCGACTCGTTTGAAGGATTAGCGACGATTCTCCCCAGTATAACGGGAGGTCGACCTCGTTCAAAGAGGAAAGATCGACAAATCTCGAGCTTGTGCTCCTGCTCACTGCTTTTTTTCCACCAACAGATTCCTGAGACAACGTGGAATAGCTACGATATTGGCTTTTTTCCCAGGTCGACTCCATCATTCTCTAAATGAAAATCAAAGACAGAATGGATTCATCCACAGTACTTCTAAGTGAAGATTTTACTGCTCTATATCTACAGATTATCCTGACTTAACGTTGGTAGGATGAATGGAGGAGCTCACCGCGGGCCTGAGTGCTCGAGCCAGACCAGACAGAGTTCAGGCTATGTCTTCAAGCTCGTCGGTTAGGCCGGAAGGAGCGATTAGGAGGATACCACACTCTTACTGAGCTAGCTATCTAGATGAAACACCGATTCGAGTCAGAAGATCCGAGCTCCACACGATATTCGTCAACACGCCTCAGTAATACGGGATTGCAGAGCTACGATACATTGCACAATCTTGATGAAACAGGAGAAGATCCACCCTGTTCACGCTTAGGCCTAGAAGGCTAGAAACAAGAAATACGAAGCTTTCTGGGCATTGGCAGGGCTGACTGCCGATTCAGACTAGGTTCCCACGTTACAGAGTACATGCAGCGCTCAAAACACGCAATTGGAGGACAAAATAGATTGGTGACTTTACGGTAAGAAGTGATAATGGCGTGGCCAGGCCAGAAGGCCGTGTCCACTTCGCGCACACCTATATAAAGCGCCTGTCCTGGACCCAAGAGGAGCTTTCCATCCCCAACACACTCTCTTTCTCTCCTTCTCTCCTTCCTAACCTTCTCTGCCATTCATTCACTCATCATCTTTCGCTGGTCGAAATGTTCTACGCTCTTGGATCTCTTGCTCTCGTCGCTTTCGCGACCGAGGTGCTGGCCACCCCCGTGGCGCACCCAATGATCACCGCGTCCCCAACTCTGGCCAAGCGGGACTCTTGCACCTTCACAGGCTCCGACGGTGCTGCTTCTGCTAGCAAGTCGCAGGCCGACTGTGCCACCATCACTCTGTCCGACATCACCGTTCCCTCAGGCACTACCCTTGACCTAAGTGACCTCGAGGACGACACCACTGTAAGCTGATGCTCTTCCTTCCAGCCGCCGAGATAGGGCTAACCTGCTCCCAGGTCATCTTCGAGGGTACTACCTCCTGGGAGTATGAGGAGTGGGAGGGACCGCTGCTCCAGATCAAGGGCAACGGTATCACCATCAAGGGTGCCGACGGAGCCAAGCTGAACCCCGACGGATCCCGCTGGTGGGATGGCGAGGGATCCAACGGCGGTGTCACCAAGCCCAAGTTCTTCTACGCCCACGATCTAACCGACTCAACCATTGAGAACCTCTACATTGAGAACACTCCCGTTCAAGCCGTCAGCATTAACGGATGTGATGGACTGACTATCACCGACATGACCATTGACAACTCCGCTGGTGACGATGCGGGCGGCCACAACACCGACGGCTTCGACATTGGCGAGAGCTCCAACGTGGTCATTACTGGAGCCAAGGTTTACAACCAGGACGACTGCGTTGCCGTCAACTCCGGCACCTCCATCACCTTCAGCGGCGGTACCTGCTCTGGTGGACACGGTCTGTCCATCGGCAGCGTCGGTGGACGCGACGACAACACTGTCGACACCGTCACCTTCAAGGACTCGACCGTCTCCAACTCTGTCAACGGTGTGTATTTGTGCAGAAGCCGCGCCGCAGCTCTTCACTGACTCGCAAATATAGGTATCCGCATCAAGGCCAAGTCCGGCGAGACCGGTGAGATCAAGGGCGTCACTTACTCCGGCATCACTCTCGAGTCCATCTCCGAGTAGGTTTCCCTCCTGCCATTCCTTTTTGAAGCCAGCTTTAATATCGTCTAGTTATGGTATCCTCATTGAGCAAAACTACGACGGCGGTGACCTCGACGGTGAGGTGACCTCGGGTATCCCCATCACCGACCTCACCGTCGAGAACATCTCCGGCTCCGGCGCTGTCGACTCGGATGGATACAACATTGTCATCGTCTGTGGTGAAGGCGCTTGCTCCGACTGGACCTGGTCCGACGTCGAGGTCACCGGTGGTGAGGACTACGGCAGCTGCGAGAATGTCCCCAGTGTTGCTTCTTGCAGCACCTAAGCGCAGCAAATGGTTGGCCCTTGTGGGATAAGGGAGTAGAGTTTGCTTCACAGTGTATACTATTTCCAATCAAGCATTCTTTATGCGATGTTCTGGGTAAACGGCGTCGATCTCAATCGACTGCTGCAACCAGTCAGCGCCCTACTTCCGATTAGTTTATTAGTCTTCTATCTCATTCGGATTTTTACAGTACCTATCCTGGTAATTCCTTTAATTCGCGGTGTACTCTTTCGTGAGGTTTCCCTATTTTTTGTAAGTATATCCGACTGTCTTCCGCAGCGAATATCGTACAGATTCTCCCTTTGGTACATGTGAACATTAGACTCTACTTAATCAGTATATTTTCGTCAGATAGGTCAATGGTAATCTCAAAATCACCGCGGGGTCAAGATAGATTTACCATTCACAAAGATCGTCCGGGGTAGTGTGACTACGAGAAGGGCAATAGCCACTGTTTTGAACGCTGGGTTTGATATTTCTCGACGAGCATTACCAGAAGACAGCATGGACAGGATGCCAAATAATCATTCCTGGTATTTTACAAAATCGGTTATACTCACTGATATCGGTTTCTCCCCCTTCGTCTCAGAAAAGGGGGTATAGTCATCCACAAACGGCAAACCTGCTACATCATTGCTGGCAGCCGCAAACAACCCGTTTGTGCCCTCAGTACCCTCTCACTAGCGGCAGGACGCAGTCAGATCGAGAAGCTGGGGTAAATGTTCAGTAAATATGTCAATTCATTCTGCATCCAACAGCTACCTATCCATGGTTGAGTCGGACTCAGCAAGTACGCGCCCCTGTTCTAAAATTGACATTACTGCCAGTCTTTCCGCTAAATTAAGGATGATATCATTATAGCAACTCCAGGTAGGTTCACTTATTTGTATATTGGACATCGAAATTTTGAACGACATTGATACCGGATGGTTGCTGCGCGTGGTCCCTCAGACGTTGCTGGTCTGAATGCCGCGACTCTTCGTCTATACTCCTCAGGGTCGTGGTATACCTCCCCTTAAGCTCACCGCCGGCCGAAACGTGTGTATCCAATGGATCCCGTCTCACTTTACCGAGCGAGTAGCCTCGTTCGTCCAGCCGCTCGAATGCCTGGGGATCCGACACCCCGTAGCTCTTCTGGCGCGTGGAGCCGAACAGCCTCGGGAACATTCGCGACAGGATTGGCTTGAGAACTGGCATGTTGGCACAGATAATGGCAAGCTGAGGCTCCAGCACTGTCCAGAGCACGCCCATCGGCAGCGTGTAGGTGATGTCGTTGAAGTCAATAGCCATCAACGCCATCAGGCGCACGATACTGATGACAGACACGCTGATTATGTCAGTGCAAAGAAAATCTCTGATAAAGCACCGGAAGACTTACAGCAGACCCATGCAAAACACCGAGGTCAGAGCCAGCTTCTTGGCCAGGTTGAGCTTCAGCTTCCAGATGTGCGGGAGAGGCAGCACCATTACCATCAAATCGGTCACAAGGTTCAGCGTTCCGGCCACGACGTAGGTTGCATTGCGTTCGCCGCATTTTCCGTCTATTGAGGTGTCCCAGTTGTACGCAAGCGGTCGACAGAGAAGGAGCGTTTCAAGGACGACGCTGATGGCCCACAGCCAGACGATGGTCATGACGACAATGACGCTGATCTTGAAGGACCGTTTCGTACCGAAGATTCTGTAGTAGAACATAGTGATAGAGTTCTTGACGAGCGACATGACGATCCCGTACAGGGCTTCGAGGGGAAGGATGGTCTAGACCTTGTCGGCGCTGGCACTTGCATAGCAGTCAAGACGGAGCCTACCTTGAGCGTGACCACAACCGAGGACGGATCGACCGTAGCGACCTTTCTACCACAGCCACCGGCGATAGATACTGTGACTCGTCAGCGGACGGTCGAGGGACAGGGCACCACGACGCTCACATATGTACTGGATCGCAATGAAGATATAACAGATAACCTGCCCTCGTTAGCCAAGGGCACTCCCGCTCTGACGGACCGTCTCACCAGAGCGCCAACGATCATATAATCCGCAGCCGCCGGTTTAACACTTCTCATTCGTAACGAGGCGAACCTCAAGACGGTCGTGAGAGTTGCCATGGCCCCGAACACGGTCACCGTGATCACCGGGTCCCGGGCCTGGGGAACATCCAGGGCGTATGTTTTCATCGCGATCCCTGAACAAGCGGAATGACGTTGGGTTTGTTTCGGTTTAGGAGGACGTCGACATGTCAGAAACGGTTTTATGACAGTCACTGCAGTCACTGGCAGTCACTGGCAGACTCTTGAGCGAAATAAAAAAAAAAAAAAAAAAGGAGGGCTCATGGTTCGAGTGCTGGCCGCACGCGCTGTCAGTCGCCAGGCCTGCGACGGCCGGTATCAAACGATAGGTCGTGGGGGCCGCAGCCATGTGGGCGTGTCATGCGGACGGAAACCGCTTCGGCATTTACCTAAATGATAAAGGCAAGCTGCAGGCTGAGTGGGCGCATTGCCTGATCCATGGGCCCGGTTCTGGGTCTCTGCTATGACGCTATCCAACCTGCTAACTCTCCCGTGCCGTGTCTCGACTCCGTTGGTTACTTAGGGCTCGGCTCGGCCGAACCAATGGAGCTTGACAGAGCTTAACAGGCTGGGCTCAATGTAGGGCACCCTGGGCATAATAGTTGGCTCTCGAGACTCCCCTGTGCATCAGGATATCCTCCAGTACACCAGGACAGTAAGGAGTCGAATAAACGCAAAATGAACGTAAGAAATCGAATTACAACCGTTCTATGTTCTCCAACCGGCAGAAGGCCGAGTTGAAGACGCTCCCCACTCCCACTCCACTATGCCCGTCACTAGACAGCACACTAGGCAACAAGCAGCCTAGAACGTTGACAGACAGGTACAGGCACAATTTCCATTCCTCCCCGAGGGTGGGACAATAGTCACGGCCTGATAACAAAGGAGGAAAGGTTCAATCCATGAACCGCGTTAATTATCGCCCCATAACCCCCTTCCCATCGCCTCGTTTTTATTACTCTAATAGGCCGCTTCAAACCCACCACTGCAATTGGACCAAGGCTTTCCCCTCGTGTTTAACACTCGCCGTTGATTCTCACACTCTAGGATGTCCTATCCCGCAGACACTTCGGCCGTAGACGGGCTGGAGTCGCAGACATTCGACTTTGTGGTCGTTGGAGGCGGTACTGCTGGCCTTGTCGTTGCCAATCGTCTCACCGAAAACCCTAAGGTCAGAGTCCTCGTCATCGAGGCCGGCAGCAACCGCGTCAAGGATCCTCGCATTGCAATCCCTGGCCTTGCTGCAAGCACCTACTTCGACCCAGAATTCGACTGGTGTATCACCAGTCCTCCACAGGTCAGTTGCTCCTGTCAATTCCCGTTCCATTGACGGGCTAAAAGCGAATGCTGAATGCTATTCCCCCTCTTCTACAGGACGGACTGAATGGCCGACAAATCGCCGAGCCCCGGGGCCGCACGCTGGGCGGCTCTTCAGCAATCAATCTCGGCATGGTGATCTACCCCAGCAAGAAGGACGTTGACTCGTGGGAGGAACTGGGCAACCCGGGCTGGAACTGGGCCTCACTATCCGAATACCTACGCAAATCCGAGACGTTCACGCCCCCGAGCCAGGCGATCCGCGACGAGCTCGCGCTGGGATATATCGATGAGACGCTCCAGGGCGGCACCGGCCCTGTACAGATCTCTTTTGGAGATGGGCCCTATCCCGCATTCAGTGCCGCCTGGCCCAGAACCTTTGAGAATCTGAACCATCGACTCACCGGCGACCCTATTTCAGGGGTTGCCAAGGGGGCTTTCTGCAACCCGGCGACCATCAACCCGAAGGACAAAAGTCGAAGCCATGCTGGCGTGGCATACTACAACGAGGAGATCGCCAAGCGGCCCAACCTGAGGGTTCTCACCGAAGCCACTGTCGAGCGGATCGTGCTGAAGGAGGCGGACGGCTCGGTCGTTGCAACGGGCGTGCAGTTCACCCCCAAGGATGGAGTGCAGCGGACGGTCGCCGCCGCGGTCGAGGTCGTGGTCTCGGCTGGGGCCGTCAAGAGTCCCCAGCTGCTGGAGTTGTCTGGTATCGGTGGCGCCGAGCTTCTGGGCAAACACGGCATCGATGTTCTGGTGGACAACGCGAACGTGGGTGAGAACCTGCAGGAGCATGGATTCGTGCCTTTCAGCTGGGAAATCGCGGACGGCCAGCAATCCGGCGAAGCTCTCCGGGACCCGGGCGTGGCCCAGATGGCCATGGAGGCCTGGCAGCAGCATTCGGGCGCCGGCCCTCTAGGACTCTGCCCGCTGGCGTCCGCCTACATGACCCTTCCCTCGCTGCAGGATGGAGAGCTGAGGGCGCTCCTCAAGCAATACCTCGACGAGGACCAGTACCTCTGCCCCCCGGGCCGTGAGGCTCAGTACCGCATCCTACGCCAGATCCTGGAGGATGAGACGGAGCCGAGCGGCCAATACACCCTCGCCCCCTTCCAGATCACACCCGAAAAGGGCCCGAGCCCCAAGGGGATCTTTGGCATGTCCGAGCCAGAGTGCTTCGTCAGTATTGTTTCCGTCCTGAACCGCCCCTTCTCACGCGGCCACGTCCACCTGTCCTCCAACGACCCCTACGCGCCGCCGGTCTTTGATCCGAAGTTCTTCTCGCACCCTCTTGATCTCGAGCTCCACGCGAGGCACACCCAGTGGCTCGAGACCCTGGCCTCGACCGAGCCAATGGCTTCTTTGATCAAGAAAGACGGCCGTCGTCTGCACAGCAGCAAACGCGTCGATGACCTGGACACTGCACGGGAACTGACTCGAGATCGCATTGTCGCCCACTACCACGTCACCGGCACTACGGCCATGGCGCCGCGAGAGAGTGGTGGGGTGGTGGACGAGCGATTGAGAGTGTATGGCACGAAGAACCTGCGTGTTGTAGACGCAGGCATCATGCCTCTGATCCCGCGGGGCAATATCCAGGCGATTGTCTTTGCTCTGGCAGAGAAGGCGGCCGATCTGATCAAGGAGGATCTGCGGGACCCATAGTCTTTCAGTAAATTTATATAGTATATATATTGGCATCCCCTACATTCAGGTAATGCACATAATATATAGTTCCATGCATAAAAATGATGTCACCCGTATGGAAAGTAGCACAAGCGAGCCCCGCTTGTTGCCAAACAGGCTCTACGAGTATCCGCGGGCTTCCATGGTTCATTTCCAATATTTTTCTCTCTTCTATCCAACAATAACTATACTCGATTGCTGTCAACCCATCAGCCCGCCAACATGTCTGTCCCTTCGTCATTCCGAGCTGCCCTTCTTCACGAGAAGAGCCCCAAACACACCATCGCCGAGCGCTCCCTCGGGCCCCTCGGCAGCGACGAGGTCGCCATCAAAATCACCGCGACAGCCATCAACCCCGTCGACTGGAAGATCCGGGACTATTCTGTCTTTCTGACCTCCTATCCGGCAGTGCTTGGTAGCGATGCTGCCGGTGAGATTATCGCTGTCGGCGACAGCGTTCAGAACCTGGCGGTTGGGGATCGCGTCTTCTTCCAGGGCATCATTCGCAACTACGACGCGAGCACTTTCCAGCAATACTGCAAGATGCCAGCTGAGCTGGTCGGCAAGACGCCAAAAGCTATCAGCGACGAGCAAGCGGCGGGCATCAGTCTTGCCACCGTTGCCGGTATCACCGGCCTCTACGACAAGACGGGCCGGGGCCTCGCCCCGCCCCCTTGGGAGCAGGGCGGCGACCGCGCCGGCAGTGGAAAGGCCATTGTCGTCATCGGTGGCAGTTCTTCTGTTGGCCAGTATGTCATTCAGCTTGCACGACTTTCCGGTTACGACCGCATTGTGACCAACGCGAGTCTCGCCCACGAAGCGTACCTGAAAGAGCTCGGAGCCCACGTGGTGCTGGACCGGAAACAGGCAGGCCCGCAGGATTTTGTGGCTGCCCTCAATGGTCTCTCCCTGGACTTTGTCTTCGACGCCATCTCAACTGCTGACACTCAGAAACTCGGCGTCGAGATCCTCAGCTCGGCAGGCGTCAAAAGCCAGGTGGTCGTTGTCCAGGCCGTCAACTCAGAGGCCAAGGAGCTCGGCGCTTCCAAATCGCCCAATATCGACGTTCGCCAGGTGCTGGGTCTGGGGAGCAGCCCCGACCTGCGATACCTGAGTGTACCGCTGATGAAAAGCCTTGGGGGTGAAGATGGTTGGCTGGCAACCGGCAAGTTCACTCCTAATCGGCCTGTCGTAGTTGACGGCGGCCTGGACAAGATCGATGAAGCCCTCGACAAGAACAGGGCTGGAGTTTCCGGAGAAAAAGTTGTCATCCTTCCATGATTTGTTGGTATGAATAGTCAGAACCTAGTTGGCCGGCTGCGGTTCGCCTGTATTCTCGCTCTTTAAACTTTGAAACCGTCCGAGTTATGGCTTTCTACGGTTCAAAAGACTCAATCTATGTATTCAATAATGCAACTATATCATTGGCGGACTTCAAAAGTGTAGGCGGCTAGTTCCCTATGTTATGTAAAGAAGCTGCGTTTGTGGATTATATAAATGTGGATGCCACAACAATATATATTCACCAATCAAGTTACCGGCCAGGTAGAACAACCATTCTAATAAACCCATATAAAGCACTATCAACACACTGAAAACACCTCTATCGCAAAACAGGCAAAATTACCGACCCTCAAAAGTCCCAGGCATTGTAGGATATCGGGGTCCATACACACGTTGCTCGAGCTCGATCGACTCCATTGTGGAACGTCTGGCACGGGGCAGAATACGATCTGGACTGCCTGCCGGTGTTTTTGGTGGGTCTTCTGCCTGGTTCTCATCGGCCGCTTCGTCTGGAATTTGGGCGTTGCTTTCGAGGATGCGCGCTTGCTTACATCGGTAGTGTATGGCATAGACAACGACGAGGGCTCCGACCACCCACCAAGAGAAGAGGATTGGCAGTGCTCGGTATAACTGGTTGTTGCACCCGTCGCTCCAAATCTGGCCGAGGATCGAATATGTTTCGTGCGCAGGAAGGGCATAAGCCCAACGGTAGAACCCCGGACTCAAATCAAACGGAGCGATTGTGCTAGCCACGTTCGTGATCATCCAGGTAAGAATGCAAAAGGGCATAAACTGCATGGGAATGAAGGTGGTCATGATATCGAACAGCAGGAAGTTGATGTGCATGTACAGCCAGACGGTCATCCAGCTTAACACAAACTGGGCGCCATTCACGGCCCAATCCTCCTTAAAAGCCCAGATATACCCAATCATACAGAGCGAGCTAACGAGGGTGTAGAGGACCGAGAGACACATCCGAATCAACCCGTTCGTCACCCAGCTTAATGTTGAAAAGAGTCTATACTGCGCGGAGATGCCGTTCAGCGCCATCATGAAGAAGAACTGCATGATGATGGGCATGATCATCGACACGGTGTTGTAGAGAACTCGAGTGCCTTGGTTGGTCGGCTTTATATTGATCTCCTGGGCGTGAATGGGGTCGACGAAGACATTGAGCGCGGTTACCTTGGAGAGCAACGCATCAGAAGCGTTGTTGGCGTAATAGGTCGAACGGGTGGTCTGAATCAGGGTCATAATATTGGCATAGATTGCACTTTGCGAAAAGGCCGCATAGCGAGCCCCGTTCCAGACGTAGGCAAGGGTAGTCGGAGTCACGGTGCTGCTTCCATTAACCAGGGCTGCCGCTAGACTGTTGGAGGCGTCCGGGAGCGCATAGACGGCGCCCCAGTAGTCGCCAGAGCAGACGGCATTCCGTACATCGCTCGGCGCAGGAAAGTCTTGGGATGGCAGGTGCTTAATGGTAGGAAAGGTGTTGCCTTCAAGTAGACGGTACGCATCGAGAACCGACTGGCCGACAACACCGCCGTCGTAATCGACATACAGGATATTGATGTTATGGGTGCGCTCAGACTCTTTGAACTGGGTTCCGTAGAGGTAGGAGAGGTTGCCTAGGAAGAGGACCTGGATCATCAGCAAACTGACGCCAACGGCGACGAAGAACCCCGGTTTGATCTTCGGCCTTGAAGGAAATTCGAAAAGGGCTGCCATCTGGAGTGGAGAAAGACAATGTTTTCTTGTAAAGCAGATGGAGCTGACATGATGGACAATCAGCTGGATTTAAAGACAACAATAGAGTGCGGATCTATTGGAAAGTCTATATTTTATGAATTTCCAAGAAAGCTTCCACCAGGCTTGGACGGCATATATTTGGCAGCCCAATTCCGCTGAGTCATGGCTTTATGTGAATAACTATGTGGTTTATGCAAATCATACACGACGATGGTAACGTTACCGTAACGCCGCTGACTCAGCGGAGGTAATGGATCGCCGCAGAATGCTTGGCAGGGGGATCTGCAAATGATTCAGTACCAATTGATAGATCGGATAGGATGCAGTGGGAATAGGTAAGTGCCGAAGGTTCTCGGTGGAGCGGATATGGGCACTTATTGATTTGATGAGGAAATGGCAATGTGTGCAAGACGTTCTATTTCACTGCACAAATCCTTCACATACTTGACCTGCATTCGGAACGCGGCAGGCACATCAGACCGAAGTTGCGACCCCATGCGAATCGGCACGCCGACGATAAGCTCCAGGTCACTCTGGCTACTCTCCTCACGTGGGTACAGGAGAATGTTGCAGAAGAGGTGGATCATGGCGGCCGTCAGGTATGGAAGATAGAACCTAGAAACCGGCTCAGCTAGGGCACCTAGTTACTCCCCCAAGCAGAATATCTCATTGACTGACAAGAGATTATAATGGTGAAAATACAGCTCAAGCTCAGCAAACTTGCATAGCAATGACCGACTTGCCGCGACACTGATCGCAAGGCTGGATCCTTGTGCCCGGGTGTCCTGATTGTCAGTCCAGGATTTGCAGCGGCCGCCCGCTTGATGGATGGCGGCCATGCAGTAATGGTATTGCAGCTGGAGAACCGATGATGCCATGCTCCCTGCGTCAGCGGGCCGACTCATAAAGGTAGGTCGAGTGTGTGAAGGGACCGACTGCTTCCACTCCTCCAGCTGCCCGTCAAGTTCACGAATGGTACAGAGGAGCTCCGCATCCGTCTGGTCCATAGCCGAGGCCGAGTACAGTCGGCGGTAGATCTGGGACTGTATGATGGCCATTCGTATGAATTGTAAGAACGCAGATGGACATTCTGAATGATCCGGCAAAGTGAGATCGCAGCTCGAGTCGTCAATGGCCGGGGGTAGACCGGTCCGCATGGTCGTATCCTGGCTGAAGATATAACAGAGCCAGAACAGGTTTCGAATGTGAGCATTGAGGCGTGGAGGTCTCATACCCGCCTTGGCTGGATGGATATTCCCGCGCAGATGATAGGCAAAGCGGGTTGCGGATGCTAGCAGCAGCTCCATCCCGAGGACGTCGCCTGCAATGGCTTGGTTGTAGGCACACTATTAAGAGGAGTCAGCCCCGTTCATTTGACTGGTCTTGTCAGAGTAGGACCATACTAGCATTAATACAGCCTGTAGCCCGTCCACACCGGCTGGATCACCAAAGAATGCTGGCAGTAGTTGGTATGCCTGAGCGGCATACACGTCAATTTTGGAAAGTCGCTCATCATTTAGTTCGTCCAACAGAAGGGAGGCAGCTGACATGAAAGCAAAGACACAAGCCTGGGCGGAGGCCGGCGCACCGTATGCGGAATTTCGTCCCCGGTAGGCAGTTTCAATGGTCTGTTCAAATAGCGAGGGGTCGATGAATGGGAAGATGTCGAAAATGGCAGACGCTGTATACAGATTCATATATCGATAGAGCACCTGCATATTGGGTAGTTCTATCCTCGTGAGAACCGCATTGGGATACAGAGTCCGTATACGTCTTGGAGGGGTGTACTGGAGCAGGTTGACATCATGCCCTGTCTGGGCCCGGATCCACTGTCGACCGCCGGGCGAGAAGAAGGGCAAGCCGTTAAACGCGTAGATATTGCCCAGGAGCAGACCTATTCCTGGCTCTTCAATGGCACCTTGGTGCTGATCACCAGTCTGGGCAGCCTCCAAGTCCCGACTCTGCGCGGTTTGAGACCGGTCTCTATGACTCGAGACACAAGCACAGAATCAGCAAAGCCGCTATATAGAGCAAAACAAATGAATGTCATACCCTAGAGGACCTGGCATCTCATTACGAGTAAAGGTGCATGGTAAATCATGGTGGGAGCACCAGTTGCACTTAGGCACTGCCAGATCACACTTGATCTATGGAGTCGTCAGCCCTCTGGCAGGAACTCTCATGGTACACAGCCCCTGTCTTTCTACGATAGCATGAGTCACACGCTCGGAACTTGCGGCGCCGCCGCACGACCGGAGCCATCCTGATTGACGCAGTGGCGGGTTGGAAAGTAGAAAGGGAAGAGGCCGTTGCCAGGCTTGCAGAGATGCTCGACTAATGACTAAGCAGCCTTAAGCAAGGGCCAAAGTGAGTAGAGTGGGAGACAGAATATAGTGCATAGAATATTTCAAAAGACATCTGGATCATATCAGTATCCCAGATTGTCACGGTTAGTCATATTTATTCCCTCCAAGTTCGCCAATGTCATTTGTCTTCTAGTTTGCCGTGCGCCAATCTACCGAGTTTTCCTCCAACTTCGGTCCCGAAGAGGCCGGGCTGGAAACCTCACAAAGAGTATGAGGGACAAAAGCTATCCTTGCTCCTTGATCGGCCTCTGCCTCACTACGTCGATCTATATCTAACTGCTTTGGACTTAACGTCCCCAACAGCGCGGTCGCCAATGCCATCAACTCCAGGTAGAGCTGGACCTATGCGACTGGAGACGACAACTACGAGTATCTGATCCCGTCTCATGTCCTGTCAACAAGCGCCTACTTGGTTATTGTGGTGTCATATACAGCATTAACGCACCGGTCTACCATCAATTTTCCGAGCCGACGGTGCAGGATCTCACCGTCAGCAGCCGGGACGGCATGTTCCACATCACCACAGACTTCTCATTTGGCCTCTCCCTTCGTGTCAGACTGTCAAGCAACCGCGTATTGCAACCAATAGGACCAACGTTCGCTCTGACATCACCTATGATTTCTCAGCGCCCGTAGTGCTAAACGCCGGTATCGGCGGGCTGTTCGTGTTCGGCGCTGATTCCACCGAGCAACGGACCATGTCCGCCGATAGAACCTTGAGCTCGTTCTTCTGACAGCCCATGGAGGTCACTCTTGACGTAAAACGGTCTCAGACGTGGTTTGACCGCCACGGGAATGTCGAGCTTGCCCGAAACCCCTCACCTGTACCTGGTTCCAACTGCATATCAACAACGGTAAGAGAGCAGAATAAGATCCAGTTCATTCTGATCTACGATTGGGACGAGATGGTTTATTGCCAGTGGAGCACTGCGTAGCCACAAGCCGGGGTCAATGTTGTCTAGGCTGTCTGAACCCTTGGGCCAGCCTTAGACCTCGCCACACTTGAACAGCACGTACGAGTAGGTCTGGAACGTTTATGTCCAGGACAGCACCAGTCTGACTTTCGAACCCGCCCACAAGGATCAGTAGTTGCATACAAGCTCCTTTTGGACCTACACTGAATTTGTCACCGTCACTGGTCAAATGTCTCATGTGATCCCATCCCCGGGTGCGGACTAGTCGAGATTCAGGTTCCTTTTCAAACAGGTCATTGTATCTCAGTCGCTTTCCAAAATCTCGTCGGCTCTCGCCCGGTATGAGTCTATGTTAGATATGCGGGAATTGCCTGCTTATTGTATTCAGGGGTGAAGGAGGGGAATCACAAGACATTGACCGCTATTCAGTTCTGGAAGTTATATTGTGTCATAGCCTTTAGCTAATATATATATATATATATTCCCTGGCTTATTGAAGAGACAAGCTTGTTGGATGCCTACTCGGGTCCAGGAACATTTGCTTCAGGGCCACGGGTTCTAGGATACTTTGTTTTGAGTAAAAGCAGCTTCTCGACTGGTATAGACCTTCAATCGTTGATAATGTAGGAGGCCTGTAACCAATGAGTAGGACTCCTACCAGTAAAACCGTACTGCAGAGAGTTGACCTTTTCTTTCTTGTTACCGGGTATGAGCGGGTACAATTGAGACTCTGGCAAGGAAGAGCCGTTAAGCCTGGACCACAATAATAAAAATTATACCAAGGATATAGTTTAGATTGCGTATCTGGCATTGGCGCAGGATCTCCTCTGTGCGCTGTTGCTCAAAGTCGCCTTCTACTCACACGATTTGATATTAGTGGACATTTGAGTTTCCTTGTTGAGCCTTACGATGCTCTCTTGTACCAGCCTGAGTGCCGAGGTATTGAAAGTAAACCGCTGTACAGCAAGGTTTAGAAGAACAAAATGAGGGCCTATTTGGTCGAGCATTCTCTACTTAATTTGTGCCTTTCATTGCACTGAATCACCCCTGCTCATGATATACCCCAATTAGGGTTTCGGAATCGCGTTGTAACGGGCAGTCTAAACTCATGGTCGATGCTAACTCACCATTCGAATCTTCACAACTCTGACTATGTCATCACAATATGGAGATTCCTGGCCGCCGAATGAAGCGGTGCCCATCGGAGGGTGTGGATGATAAGGCGCAAGGGTCGTATGATGGGCTCCGAAGGGCAGCGCCCATAGCATGTGCAAAGGCGGAGCATCTATGAGCAGGGTAACATGCTATAGCGCAGCATAGCCACTTATTGAGAGACAGAATAGCCTGTGTCTCAAGGGCAGCTCGAGGTCTTACCTGTTTGGATGGCTAGACTGTTCTGGCAGACATGCCCGTTGTCCTAACAAAATCACGGATTCAATAGTCAGTCCGGCCGAAAGTCATAGGCTGGTCTATTCTTACACTTGATTCATTGACGATCTAGTTTTGGGATACAGGGATCCTTCCAGCACCAGCTTTGTTGTTGCCAAATGGCATGTCATGAGATTCCTAGAAGCAGGAACGTATGCTTGTCACCCTATTTCCGTTGGAGCCTCGACGCAGACTATGCCTTTTTAGATAAATAAGCGGTGATCAGCTGTTAGTAAGAAAAATCACAAGAGTTGATCGTCCTCGTACGCCACAACTGAACAGCAGAGGACATCCGGTCTAGCCTGGTAGCCGATATATCTTCAGACTAGTGGGCGCAGCACCAGATCCCCACAAACCTTCTGAAGAACGCCACAAGGCCGCCGATGGCGGTAACGCCAAGTATTGCATTTACTGTAAGCTTGCAATTAATGAGCCGGCCATGCTAGTTGGGTTTCAAGGGTCTACTTCATATAAGCCTATCGACATGCCGCAGGGAGAAAGACGCACCCATCGCCATCTGATTAACACCGTAAGAGATGGAACACTCTGCAGTGCTTCAATGACGCCACTCAACAGTACTGCTCAGGGGCTGAGCGTTGCTGCCTGCCAAGTGCTACATGTCTCAGCAAAATAAGACATTAATGCTGGCTCGGACCGGTTACATCACTCAGGGGAAGAGGGGAAGCCTCTGGAAAGAGTGGGTCAGGGACTGGTATTTTTAGAAGGGCCTTCCATATGTGGTGCCCTTCTCTCCAGGCCTAGAGACCTAGTTGGTCAATAGCCTGATGAAGTTAGACATCAGACGTCAATCCTCCTCATTTCCTCCTTCCGGTGGAGATCCGGCGAGCATCCGAGACATCCTGTGGGGAAGTGAGGTCAACAACCGACGTTTCAGTCATCAGCTGCAGATCAATACTTGACCTAGGTGGAGGTTAATCACTCCTCAGGGTCATTTGATAAATTGGGCATTGTAGAGTCAGCCTATAAATACAGCCCATTGCCGTCGCCTTCATCCCATCATCATCATCAGCAATCCGTCACCCATCAGCCTACCCATCAGCCTATCTCAGTCAATCCCAACAACTCAATATACTACCGTCCTCGACTCCAGCAAAATGAAGTTCACCTCTACCGCCGCTCTCGCCTCTCTGGCTGTCGCTGCCACCGCTGCTCCCTCTACCCCTGAGACCTTTGGGCTCGTTGCCATTCGCTCTGGTGACGCTGTCCAGTACTCTGGCTTCAACGCTGCTCTCGGCAGCATCTTCGCCGGCCTCCCCAAGCAGAATGCCACTTGCGAGGGCACCGACAGCGGTTTTGCCACCTTCTACATCAAGGACGGAGCCCTTTACCTCTACGGTTCCGAGGAGACCCAGGAAATCTACGTTGACCGTTCCGGCATGGGTATGACCGCCGTTCCATCCCCTTTTTGCTGTTCAATACTAACAAACGACAGGCCAGGGTGTGATCGGATACACCACCGGTGACAATGCCAGTGGCCCTCGCAACGGCGAGCGCACCGGCTGGACCATTGACGAGAACAACCACCTCGTGTTTGACGGCAACGGCCTCATTGCCTGCCCCAACAGCATCGACGGTGCCTATAGCATCTGGGCCTCTGCCGGCGTTGCCAACCCCGGCGGCAACGAGAACTGCGTCGGAATCGCTGCCCGTGTTGAGAAGACCGAGAACCCCGTTGCTTGCACTTACTCTTCTTAAGCAGGCCTTCCGGATCCCTTGTATATAGATCTGCTCGAATTGTACATTAGCAATTAGACCAAATCTAAGGTCCTACTCTATCGGTATGCCATCTATACAAGGGTTATCCTGTATCTTCCTGCAGGATGCTTCTGCCTGATCGATCGTACTAGTCTTTTTTCCTCCCTTTGGCGCCTAACCCCCACTTGATCGCTCTATTGGGGTTTGTATCCCTTAATTCTGCCAATAACAACCCCTGCAAATCGTAGTCCGACGCCTCCGCACGACGCAGAGTGGACAGTCTCATGGGGTTTCTGGCCTGGCTGAACTGGGCTGGACGTCAGCTCGGAGGGGCAGTTTGTGCAAAACGGGCCCTATAATTACCACAGAGTCAAAAAGGCAATCCAAACCAACAGTTACCTTTCCGGGCCTTCAGCCTACAATAGAGCATTAGAGCATGACGAAGGCACTTTTACCATCAAATCCCCCTCGGGCTGTCACTGTATACACGAACACGCGCCTCGACCAAGCGCCGCAAGGTCCCCTCTTCGTAGCGCAGCGCTTCTCACACGCACAAGCTAGCACTATTGGACCACACCTGCGCGCAAGCCTGAGACAGTGTTCGTCGCAGAATCGTGTTCTGATCATGTAAGCTTACATGTTTGTATAGGGTTTGATGACAAGAGTGGTGATTAATGCAATATACAGCGTATTTGCTGGCGGTTCGTCAGAATCATGGCTCCTTGATACGCTCTATTCCGAATTCCATGGCTTCCCTCGAGATCTTTTCAACTACCTCAATGTCGAAAAGGGGCAAGCGCCGGGCAGGGCAGTGAGGCCGTTCTACGACGAAGATAAAAAAGGTAAGTGCCTGGTGTCCTCGTGCTTGCTGCCCCAGCTGAGAAAGATCCGGCTTGTATAGAATTCAGTTTCCTGTTAAATTACCTCTCAGTCAGCCACAGCCGCACAGAGCAGAATGTCCCGAGTATGGATTTCGAAGAAGGAACGATCACAGTCCAAGGCGTGGCAGCACTCATCCTCTCCACTTCTCGACTCGACCACAACATAGAGGGCAATGAGCCGGTAATCATTCTCTGGCTGGCAAGCCTGGGACTACTCCCGCGGCTAGACAGGTACCTAGGGGGGCCCGGTAACGTCTGGCGTATGAATCGGCTCCTCCACTGTCCGTTCTGGATCTACATGGATCTCTTCCAGGCCTGTGGCGACTGGCCCGGCGTGTGGGCAGTGGCCCGACGTGACGTTGCCCGTCGCGATGCTCAAGCTTATGAAGACTCGTTGCGTCCTTCGATGCTGTACCTGACACGCAAGCTGCACAAAGCCGCGTCGAATGTGATCACCCTGCGCGAGGATCTGAGACTGCACATCGCCTCCTTCGAGCGTATCCGGGACTATATCTCGCAACGTACAATGGGTCCATGGCCATCCGAATCTCCTTTCAGGGAAACCCTGGCCGAACGGGCGGCTGAGCTGCTGGACGACTTGGATCATCACTGGGAAACCTCAGCGGTGATCTCAAATCAGTATGGCAGCTTGCTTGGATTAGTAAGTGATTTTTTGCCTTATAGTGTTTGTTTCTGAGATCCACCGAATGAGGCCAATGATCTTTTCTTTTTTTGAGGTCTTCAACACCGAGACTGTCGCCCAAGGGCAGGCAGTTGCTCGTCTCAATATGCTGGCATTTGCATTCTTGCCTCTGTCCTTCGTCTCGGTGAGTATCAGCAGTCCAACCTTGGCCGAATCATTGCAATTGATACGTATATTAACAGGGCATTTTTGGAATGACTACCTTCACCATATCAGCAGTCTGGTACCCTCTCTGGGCTGCTGTCGCCCTCGTTGCCGTGGTCACAGCAGCCTACCTCGCGGGGAAGCTCTCAGGGGACAATTCGACTGGGCCTTACTCATTCTCGCGTCAACACTTTACAAACAGACTGCGCGGACATCCGCCCAACCAATCGCCATCAAATCAGGATCTATCCAGCAGACTCGCTATTGTGCCAGCAGCGGCTGCCCCGCCAACTGAGCCACTGCGCGGCTCTGCGCGCTGGGATAGTGTTCGAGAGAACAGACCTAGTCAACGAGCGAGGAGAATGACTGAACGTCAGGAGCGCCTTCGGCGAAATGCGCCTGGTACCGCCGATATACAGCATGCACAGAGCCCAGTAGAGGTCGAGTGGTGGAATATTCCACACCCAGTCAGGGGTCCACGATCAGAAGGCACATTTATTATCAGACCTAACGCAATGCAAGATTCCGCGGAAGAATACCCAGAGCATACGGACAAAGGGCCCGCACTGCCACAGATTGATCCGCACTTCTATGGCAGTGATCTAAACGATGATGACCTCAGAACACAGTCAAAGAGGAGGAGGAGGGTCCAGAGAGGAGTCACACTTCTTCACGGTCCGCCGGATGATCGCCAAGATTGACCCATTTCGTTTTCTGCGTTAGGTATATCTGATTGGAGACTCGTTGCATATTTCAGCCTATGGGTACTTTCTTGGCTAGGTTTTATTAGTCTGAGAACCGATGTACTATGAATTTCAAGTCATATGGCGCCAGTCTCGAAACTGCCACTGATCTAATTAGCATAGGTAAGGATAGAAAAGCTATCCAGAATATTCTCATCTCAAGAAGGGCCTGGAATCAAGTAATAGCTATTTAGTTCATATGGGTCAGATTATCTCTGCCATCTTGGGTGACCAGCCCTAGAATCAGAGCCATCACTGGCAGGCACGAGGTTGATCAAGACAAAAATTTCATGAGATGAGCTCGAGTTCTTGTCGCAGTCTCTAGAAAAAAATGTACGGCATACTTCCGATCTGCATGGACCCTAAAATCAATCCTCCGCACCACCGCATCTTCAACAATATTTAGCAGTTCTATGAGAATCTGCTGCGGTGAAGCCCCTTCTAGCTTCCCTTGTAACACGTCTTCCTATAGAAAAGTGAGGCAATCTCGACTACCTCATTACCCTGAATATTGCATTGGCTCGGTGTTACGATGACCTCAATATCAGCCTAGTTTGTCTAGCCGTTAATGCAAGAGCGGTTGGTAAACGGGCATGGGGAGCACTCCACATGGGACGAACATCCCTGACAGCTGACGATTGGGCATATTGCGATTTGATTCGAGCCCTGCTATCACTTGCAGCTTGCTGACGTGTCAGGAGTTTAGAGTCAGACACGATAGAGAACAAACGACAGCGAGTCAACGGCTGGTGTGGAGCACAAGTGCTACTGATTTCCCTTAAAATCTGTGGCTCGACGATACAACATCAGAGCAACAATGGCTTCCTTGATCAGCAGTTATGACCTGCTTCTCGCTCTTTCGCTCCATCCTTGCAGCGTTTGTCGTTGTCCTTGCTCCCTATACCTGGGCTAGCTTGCGGCCAAAAAACTCCTCTCCAGGACAAAGGGTACATCCATTGACCTAAAATCTGAATCTGATCCCTCTATCCAAGTCCTTTATATTGTCAGTTATCTTTGCATTCTCCACTAGCCTTTTCTAACCACATTCAGCTTCCATTGATGGACGAAGAAATATGGCCCTATAATCGGGCTTACGTTCGGGCCAACAAAAGCTGTCACCCTGTATACAGGCGAGATGTGGAACAGTAGGCCAGAGCCCTAACCCTGTACAATCTCCTGCTCACAACGGTATATTGTTGCAGACTCCTCGAGAAACGAAGCCACATTTACTCCTCGTGACCATCCAACTATATTGCCAACGAGCTGATTTGCCCAGCCGATACACACATCTTGTTCGCCCCATAAAGCAAGGCCTAGAAGGCCCAGAGCAGAGCAGCGCAGGACCTCCTTATATTGCGTGAGCTTGCCACCATTCTCTCCATTCAGCAGGTAGAGGCTGTTCAGACTGCGTATGACATGGTCCGCAACCCCGGGCATTGCTACGAACATATCGAAAGATAAACCACAGCCGTCATCCTCGCTTCCGTATTCAGGCAACGGGGCGAGGACTTTAAGTCACCCAATATTCAAGCCCTATACGACGTCCAGCACCGATTCACTACCCTCCTCGAACCTGGAGCCGCGCCGCCTGTCGAAGGCATCTCTTTCCTACGGCATATCCCCGAGTGCTTCGCCCATGGAAGCAAAAGCAAAGCAGATCCACTGTGATCAACATGCAATATATTCTAGGCTCTACAACGAAACAAAAGCGCGCATGCAGCGAGGCGTCAGGACCGATTGTTTCATGGAGAAACTGATAGATAAGCAGATGCAAAATAAGCTCGATGAGGCACACAATCTACCTCGACGGCATCCTGACGGAAGACGGCTCAGATACAACTGGGTCCACACGCAAGTCGTTTCTCCTTGCCATGCTCGAGAATCCGGCTGCGCTCCAGGCTGCCCAAGAAGAAGTCGACCGGGTCTGTGGCGGCAAAAAATCTCCGACTATGGACGACCTGGAGAATCTACCCTATATCGAAGTTTGCATGCACGAGGTCCTCCGCTGGAGACCTGTTGCAGCTGGCAGAATCCCCCATATGCTCGTGCAAACAGACACATACAAGGACGACGTCTTTTCAGCGAGCACATTTCTTCTTTGCCTACTCCTGGGCGACCCATCAGGATGAGGCCGAGTACGACGATCCAGCCGCACTTAAGCCTGAGCGGTTTATCGGGGGCAACAAGTACGGCACCAAGTCCAGCACCGCTCTTGGGCCCGGCGAAACGCGCAAAAGCTCATACGACTTTGGCGCTGGACGAAGGATCTGTTCAGGGCATAAAATGGCAGAGGCGTCAATAAAGTTGAACCTTGCTAAGATCGTCTGGGGGTTTAGTCTTGAAAAAGTCCTTGGGAGCCCGCCGGATATCTCTATCAAGACAGGCTATTCAGGAGGCTTTCTAATTCATTCAACAAGTTTCCTATTCATATTACGCCGAGGAGCGAGGAGCATGCAGCCATTACTCAGGAAGAGTTTGAGGCGCTGAAGAGGTTCTATGAGAGCTTGAGTGCCTAAATAGAGTATTTTCCCTCTTTTCTTTTTCTTTTTCTTTTTATTTTCACTCTCAAGGTTTATAATCAAATATATTGGACAAAGAGAATTGAAGCAATAGGCATCTCAAGACATTCAATAAGGCATCTTTTGGGCAGCGAGTCCGTAAAAGAATACCTAACTGGCAACCACATACAGCCCGCAATGCAGCTCACCTTAGCTCTGAATACCTCAGGTAGAGCTTTCTGAGAGCTACGCGACCAGTAATAGGGTCGTGGTATGTTGGCCAATGTGCTGGGACGTACTATTAGCATGGGTCATGCTAGCTGGCAGGCGGGAGTTTATCCACGATACCATAGCCCCTTCTTCAACCCTATTAGTGCATTGCTCAAACGGCCACCACTAACGAGGGTCTACCATCCATTCCCAGTCATTGAATTTACATTCCAGAGCGGTGACTTTGAGGTACATAGGTTCTGCTCCTTTCTCCATCTTCTTTCTGTCTACAATTGCCTCTCACCTCGCGTTCTATAACGCCAAATCCTCCAAGGCTAAGCAGCCAAATTCTCAAAACTCTGTCTTCCAGTTAGCTACAATAATTATCTTCCATATCATCTTAGAGTCCTAGAAGTCTCAGACATTCGGACGACCTTCCGGTCAGACAAGTACCAAGCCTGTCGTCTCACGCAACGCTGTTGAGTCTATAAGTCTGTATTATCCTGCATTATCGTGGACACACTTTCACATTACGAGGCCTGCTGCACCTTTCTATCGTTAGGCGACAATTATTAACATATGCGAATACCATGGATGCACCACCAGGAAAGTCAATAATCCTGTTCGACTAGGCCAACCATCGTTGCCGCGCAACGCCAGCGCACTCTGAACGCTCTTTCTCCTTGATTTATCCGCTAGGGTCTATCAGAGTCTAGCCTCTTGTGCCCTGTGTTGTAGACGTGAATCTTAGCCGCAAATACCTGGCTGTGGCCGTCTTCACCGCAGTTTTGTCAGCGGCTTCCAGACATCGAAGATTTTTGTGGACTTGAACCACTCCTCAGAACTCTGGGACCAATGCAAGCTCTATAGCTGCTGCTCATTATGACCGCTTAAAACAAAAATTTTCATTGTCAGCAATTATACTTTGTCAGAAGCCCGTATGACGCCAGCGGATAAGAAGCTAGGAGAGAAAGGACTAGGCACAAAATAGCGGATCAAACAACAATAAAGCAGGCGAAAGGGAGAAGAGTATTTGATAGACGAATGTAAATTGTGCTCGATGAGAATATATCTAGTTCACAGTCTCAAATAGAAAGTGTTGGTCTCTTCGGTAGTAGCAACTACGAGGTTCCATGGTATAGAGGAAGCCTAGTTCGTCTCTCCGTTCACTGTCCCAGGGATTCAAGGACGTGTAAGCCTTCTTGCATCACTCTGATGCTCACGTAGAGCCTGCGTTTCTCGAGCTCTGGATAATCGCTGGCGCTGCCAGAGTTCTGTCATACGTCTGCCTCGAGCCACGAAGAACAGAAATGGTTTACATGCACTATATCGCGTCCAGGCCCGCCAACTCGGGGACCAATGCACCTCATTTTGTCTGGGTAGTCCTCTCCCCCGACCGTAACACTGCCGATACCCTCTTCCGCATCTTACAGGACAATATCGGCAGGTCACTGAACGTCCCAAGCGTCGGCATCGCGACCACAACCCTGACGCCTGTCGATATCGAGCGACTGGCCCCAAAGCTCTGGGTTTTGCAGATCAGAGAGAGTCCTGAGAATGTCGCCTTTTTGGGTGCCGCCATCTGCCCTCACACAGCACACGACGTAGACCCGGCCTTTGATCCGGTCTCGGGCAAGATGTTTCTATACTCTATGGGCAACTATCCCGACCTGGGCGCAAAGCTCCTCCCTGCTGCCAGCGACTTCGACCACGACTACATTTCTGGGTACAGCTATTTCATCCGCCGCCGAGGCTATCCGAGTACATACTGGTACTGCTGCGGTAATCTGATCTGCCTCTCAACTACCAAGCGCTCGCGGTTCATTGTCAGGATTGCTGATGAGCACGGGGCTGGTGGCCGGCTACCCAAACGGCCGATGGTCAACGAAGACCAGGTCTCCATCGAATGGATCGAGAAGGTCGGCCGCAAACAGGTCGGCGTCGATGCCAACGAGTGGCTGACCGTCAAAGCGGAAACGCCAAAGTCTTTTCGGTTCTCCGACTTTCAAGGCCGGTTCTATCTGGGCAATGAGGGGATGCTGGACAACCCCGATCCAGCGAGGGTGGGCACTACTCTTGATGTCGTCTGTTGGTCGTCGGAGGTGTTTCAAGACAGTTTCGAGCTGTGTTATGGGATCCCGCCGTGTGGTGATCTGTAGTATTTATTTCATTGAATGCACTGTATCTTGGCTATTGC
Organism: Aspergillus spinulosporus; assembly: GCA_003574815.1. NCBI lineage: Eukaryota > Fungi > Ascomycota > Eurotiomycetes > Eurotiales > Aspergillaceae > Aspergillus > Aspergillus spinulosporus. The sequence continues at coordinate 88,690 of QPHH01000037.1, read as the reverse complement.
ACATAAAATATTATTATCCTCTTCTTTCCATCACAATCTCTCAAACTATCACGGCGGTGATACGGGCAATAATTTCTGTCGAGTTACTTAGTGAGCGTCCACAGAAACATAGTATGTTCACACATACCTCGTAGTAACGTAGTGCAGTATCCATGTTCCCCCTCTCTACTCGGCAACCTTGATGCAGACCTTGCCGATATGGGAGCCTGACTGGAGATACTCCAAGGCCTTGACGGCCTCTTCGGCCGAAAAGCCGAATTCCTTGTCGACCGGCAAACGTAGCCCTTTACCACCGACGAAGCGGACGACCTCCTGCAAGAGCTGGATAGAGCCAACTGTGATACCGCGAACCACGGCGCCCTTGGCGAGCGCCAGGCTGGCAACGTCAGGCATCTCCTTGGCCTGGGAAAGAAATCCAATCACGCTGATGTTGCCGCCCATCTTGACTGCATTGATGCTCTCAGCAATCGTACCAGACCTGCCGGTCTCCAAGACATAGTCGACCCCTTCGCCACCAGTCAAGCGGAGAACCTCCTTGGACCACTCCGGGTGTTTCTTGTAGTTGACGCCATAGTCGAAGCCGAACCTAGCCTTGACGGACTCGAGCTTTTCGTCGCTGGAAGAAGTCACGATCGTGGTTGCCCCTGCAGCCTTGGCCAGGAGCAAGCCGGTGATTGACACGCCACCAGTGCCTAGAATGTTTCAGCAGTTATCCAACTTCTATGGCCATTTTTTGGTGGTACATACCTTGACCTAGCACGATCTGGCCCGGCCTCAGTGGGATGTTCCCGTACAGAGCGTTCCAGGCAGTCACGCCGGTGCAGACCAAGGTCGACCACTCTGAAAAGCTCAAGGGCGAGTCCTTGGGGAGTTTCACGGCGGCAATTCCAGGCAGAGTGAGGTATTCTTGGAGAACTCCATCAACCGGGCCACCCTGACCGTTGAGCCAGTCCGCCTGTTGTCCAAAGGTATTAGTAGGGTCAAAGGTACCAATCACATAATCGCCCTTAACAAGGCCCTTGACCCCCTCGCCAACTTCTACCACTACACCGGCAGCGTCGGAGCAAGGAATCATGCTGTCCTGAACGGGAAAGGGGTACTGAGAGGTTGCGATGGCAATGTCACGGAAGTTGAGTGATACAGCGTGGACTTTGATCAAAGCCTCATACTTGCTGGGCTTGTGAATCTCCTCCCTGAAAGCCTTGAGATTTCGGACGGAGCTGCGCTCGCCAGCGATGCGAATGACGGTCTGGGTCTGAGCCATGGTGGACGTGCGATGTAGCAATGAAGACGAACCTGTAATGAGGAGCCCGAACAACGAGACGAGGTCCTCTACTTATAACCTCTGCAACCCATTCTTTTGTCTAGAAAACTTTTTTTGGCTTTTCATATTTGTAATCGTGATCATCCTCCCAGCATCACGGCCTGGAGACTGTCTGCAGTGGGCATGGTGGGTTCTTCTCCAAATCCCCAATCTTTGGAGAAACAGGCCGTAGAGATCGTACCAGATGCAAAGTTCAGGCTATCCCTACTGCTTTAGTGGTCACATAATTCAAGAAAATGCCCTGATTGAGCTCAGAAATGTAGATTCGCCGACCAGAGTATGAGACGGCGGCGACTCCTGTCGAGCTAGATTCCCGTGACGGGTTAATTGGGGGGCTATATTCTCAGTCCTCTCCTATTGGCGTTTCTTCTTGTCAACGTATATATACTCCCGTCATATATATAGGTATTATGTGCCTTTATTCTGCACGATGCAAGTGGTAAACCTATTACCATTGAATCGAATTGATTTCGAAGGCGAACTCCAGTTTCCCCAAATTTGGAGAAGCCGGCCTTGAGCGTTGGAGAATCCCCACCGGGCGAGCGCCCTCGCTGATGCTAATCGAATACCACGATGGCTCACTCTGCCACCGGTAGACTCTCAAGGAATAATTGCCTGATTATGAAGCAAGGTCAATGTAAGGGTGTTAAGGGGGTAAAAAAAAAAAAAAAAAGAAAAGAAGAAGAAGAAGAGGAGGAAAGGAGAGAAACAAAACGCATGCTCTCATTAACTCCCAGCGGACAGCCGCTGATACTCAACAAGAACTTGGCTGATCAATTTTATGAACGGAACCGGAGAATTGCCTTGCATAAGATGCGACCAGACGGTGATGATCTGGTCGGGTGAAACGGCAGGCCTGGGAATGTTGTCAAAGGAGCAGTCATTGGCGGATGACAAGCCCTCGTAGACGACGTCATTGATCCAGTCCAGAAGACGTTTTTCGTGGCCTACGATAATCGTCAGATCTATGTTCAACTCTGGAGAACAAGCAAACATACCTGTTAGACTCGTATCCTGCATTGTCTCCTGCACGCAACGAAGCCATTTTTCAAGGAATATTGAGCAATCAAGACCACAAAGGGTACCCTCAACGCTCCAGAGGATTGATTGGTTCTGTTTGACATACTGAACACCGAGCTTGACCAATGTTGCCAGCAGATTGGTTGCATGGTATGCCGCTAGAAGCGACCTCCATCTGCGGGTCACGGGTGGGGAGGACTGAAGCCGCTGCGCAATTTGCGCAGGAGACCAAGTGAAGATCTTTCTGGTTTGAAAGACCTCCGTAGAGTTGCGGACGTACGCACGGCTCAGCAGGGCAGTCGATGCGTAGGGCAAGGGGCCGTTGGGGTGCAAAGGTTCCAGATTGGACTCGGGGGTTTGTTGCCAAAAGGAGGTCCATTTGCGGAGGGCAGACCTTGAACTAACAATATTAGCAACAGATCCTGGAACGAGCAAGTAGAAGAGAAATGCAGGCTGCGTACTCGAAGAGTGACTGGTGATCATTTGCCAAAGACAAGTTTCCAGAGATGAATCTCGGCGTCCAGATGATCTTCTGTAGAAGCCCGTGCATCAAAACGTAGTTACCACCTGGCGTCGGACTGGACATCTGGCCGGCCGCCGGAGAAAGCAGTAAGTCCAGCGTCTCACGGAAGCGATCCTGATCACCTTGACGGGGGGTATTTTGCTTCAACAGATGCCAGGTGGATGCGTCGGGCGCTGTCCATTCTGGGCAAGAGCACGGGAGCTTCAGATTGATCTCATCGCACCAGATGCTGGGTGGCACATCAAAAGCGATACTCTGCACTCCGAGGAAGCAAAAGGCGAACAGTTTAGTGCGTCTCTCCGATTCACACTCGGCCCAGTGCTCCCAGCCGCCGTCCTGTAGCGTCTGCGGGGTCTCCTCCAGGCCAGTCAACCTCAGCGTCTGGACAAGTAGACTCTGGAGAACAGTGGCTTCATTCCTGAGGCTGGGGTTGCTTTGCCAGGTTGCAAAGTGCACCAGACAAAGCAAGCAGCGCACTTCATCGATTGATGGAGCATCTCCAGATGTAGTCGATCCCCGATTTTGCTGCGTATCCAATAAGAGGGACTTTGCATAGTAGAAGAGCTGGGTTGCCGACGCGGTCTCAAACCGGTCGACTGCCCCCACTGCCATCATCGCTAAGCACAGCTCCGGCGAGCAAGCCTCGAGCCTGAACGTCGGAGCGTGAGTGAGCGGGCTGTGCGGATAGAACCCCGTAAAGTAGCCGGCCAGATACCGGGTCAGCGCGCTGGTTGATGGTAGAGCCGCGTTGGGAAAGACATCCGCCACCCTCGTCAGTGAAGCGAGAAGCCTCGCCCGGTCAGCGGGACGGACACTGGGACTCGCATAATGCGGGACAATCTGCGTCGCTGCCCGCCGTCAAGCAGTTTCCACTAGTAGAAGAGGACCGCACTCACCTAGAGACAGCTGTGATGGAAGCAGGGCTGGAAAGTCGTCTGAAGCCGACCAATAACCGTTGAACCGTGGATACTCGATCGACGCTGGTCAATCAGATACCTGTCATTAGCTAGCTTCGGCAGTGATGGACGCAGCCTACCGGCTTCCTGGAGTGATTGTTGCGGGACAGAGGATATTTGAATACCGTTGAGCGGGCTGGACGAGGTACTCCTGGTTCATATTAGCATAAACGCTGCGCTCAACTTCCATCATACCTTGGATCAGAAATGGCGCACCCGATACCCTTGTCCGCGGGTATGCTGTTTAAAGAACGCGATGATTCTAGGGTCGTCAAGGCGACCCCTGCGCGATGCTGCCTTGATTGCTCGGTCCCGTCATGGCAAGCAAGGCGCTCATGACGGCGCAAGAGGTCACGTCGTGAAAACACCGCTCCACACTGACAACCAAATGGCTTCTCATTTGTGTCTAGGAACGTTAAGAACATGGTTGGCGGGGTGGACTAAGACCGATGCCATTTAGCAGAGTTACTCACGGCGTCTTGTGTGGCGCTGCAGATGCTCCAGTTTCCGGAATACCCTTTGGCAGTACGTGCAGCAGAACTCTCTCCTCACACTTGAGGCTGTTTCCGGAGTTGTCAACATTCTCACGTCCAGCCTGAGCTTCCTGGGCCTCCTAAACCTGGGAAGGGAATTGAGATGAGTGACTAGGACCGGCGGAGCCCGGTAGAGTCTGTAATAGTCACGTGGCCGGGGCTATGCCCCAGCTGCCTCTATAAACATATATACATATTGGAGTATACACGTTTCGATGCGAATATTGGGGAATCGGTGATGGACTGGTCGACCTGGTATTCTAGCGAGTAATCAGGTACGGTATTTGAGTGACGCTAGCGCCTTAGGTGGTGCACATCATACCTCACCCTCTGATCTATATCCTCCAAATTCCAGCACGGTTTGTTATAGAAGTCCATAAATCATTCATATTGACAACCCTAAGCGGTCCATATTCTTCTGCCTGGCTACCGCGGCTAACCAAATGAGACCGGGCTAAAATCTCTGCTTGCAGTCCCACTAAATCACCCCCAGGGTCCTCGAACCTCATCTCCTGACTCGCCATCCCACCAGTCAGAACGTGTTTCTTGGCTGAGAGACAAGCATGGACAAGCTTTGGCTTGTCCTGGCCAGCTTGGTGGGTTGATCTGGCGTCTGTCATGTCATCAAAGAGTGCACCGTATCCACAGTCTATGCAGCAGATATCAAGGAACGCCCGGCAAAAGACCTCGGGAACGCCGACACTATCATTGACGGGGTCAAGTAGGATCCATTCTAATAATGAAGACTGGTGATATCCTTCCCTTGCACCAGCACTGTTGTCTTTTAGCAGGTCCGAAGTCCACTTTTTTCCCTTTTCGTGGTTACGATGGCTGAAACAGGCGATCCCTCCAATTGCTGACACTGTTGATGGACTTTCAGACGACCAGGGTACTCGTGGCAACAGTTAGTGTCTTCAGTCAGCCCCAATGGTCCTCGAGCCCTACAGGAGCTCTGTTCCCTATAAGTAGCGCAACAGCCCCAGTCCTCTGAAGAATTTGAAGAGAGCATTGTCGTCCAGTCAACGACCCCTTATCCTCGTCCTCTGCTGCTAACCTTCTGTCACAATGTCTTTCAATCCTAACTCGGTGGACCTGGACACTGCAGACCCAAGGGAGGTCATTTGCTATATGAATGCAGGCGAAAATGACTACGATGGCCGACTCGGTGCACGCATCTCAGCCATCTTCGTCATCTTTATCGTATCCACGGCCGTCACCTTCTTCCCCATGCTCGCGAAACAGAATCCCCGCCTGCACATCCCTCACTACGTCTACCTGTTTGCGCGCTACTTCGGCGCCGGCGTCATCGTCGCCACCGCGTTCATCCACCTGCTCGATCCTGCCTACGACGAGATCGGTCCCGCCAGCTGTGTCGGCATGACCGGCCACTGGGCAGACTACTCCTGGTGCCCTGCCATCGTGCTCGCCTCGGTCATGGGGATCTTCCTCTTGGATTTCGGCTCGGAGCGGTACGTTGAGATCAAGTACGGAGTCTGCAGGGAGGACCCAGAGCAGTTCATGACCAGCACCACCAACAACGAGGAGGCCGTGTCCAGGCAGACCGCTAGCGCAGACAAGAAAGCAGACGATGCGCTCAAGGCCCAGTCTATCGACTCCAGCTATATTGAGCGCTCCTTTCGGCAGCAGATCGCCGCCTTCTTGATCCTTGAATTCGGCATCATCTTCCACTCCGTCATCATCGGCCTGAACCTGGGCACCACCGGCGAGGAATTCCCGACCCTCTACCCGGTCTTGATCTTCCACCAGTCGTTTGAGGGTCTCGGTATTGGAGCTAGAATGTCGGCCATCCCCTTCCGTAAGGGCAGCTGGCTTCCCTGGGCCTTGTGTCTCCTCTACGGCCTGACGACCCCTATCGCCATCGCCATCGGTCTCGGTGTCCGCACGACCTACAATGCCGGGTCCTATACTGCGAACGTTGTGTCGGGAATCTTTGATGCCATTTCGGCGGGGATCCTCATCTATACCGGTCTTGTCGAGCTTCTTGCTCGTGACTTCTTGTTCGACCCCCACCGTACTCAGGATGGCAAGCGCCTCGCGTTCATGGTCATATCCTTGCTCTGGGGTGCTGGAATCATGGCGCTCATCGGAAAGTGGGCATAAACCGTCTCTCTGGTCTCCCTAACAGCTGGCAAGACCTGGCTCTTGCTCATTCTGCCGTCCCATCAGCCTTTTGAGCTCTGCAAGGGACATTACTTTGCTCACCTCTTCTCCTCTGCCGCGTTCATATCTTTGCTTATATTTAGTATTTCAGTATTTGCGCAATAATACTCTACAATACTCACATGCACATTCGAAACTGCCAGGTTGGCATTGGCCCGTGGATCTTCCGTAGCTCAGCACTAGCCACGCAATCTACAGCAGACTAAATTCTCGCTCACTGCTAAGTTAAAGAGTAGCCAATTATCTCTGCTCTGCGGCAAGCGAGTGTCTCCTTGTCTCCAGCCTTGAGTAGCAGCCCCATCTGATAGTAAAGTCCATTATAAGGACGTGTCCCCTCATCTGCATTTTGCCGAATACCTGCAGAAAACTGTGATCGAAGACGCCCAGGACTGCCCAAGATGGGCATCGTCACCGCGCTCGCGACACTCCTCAGCCCTGATCTATCCCATACAATATTCACCTTCTGTGTGCTTGGAGCAGCTTCACATCAATGTATCCGGCATGGAGAGATCGACAACCGACTTAGACCACTGTCGGCACTCTACCTATCGGCCTTCCTGGGGGTATATCTTTGTTACATCCTCACTTTCTCGCTAAGCTGGCCTCGCGCCCTTGGAGGAACCATTTTAGCAGCTTCGTCATTCAACATCGGACTCCTTACCAGCATCATCATTTATCGAATATTCTTCCATCGACTCCGGCACTTTCCTGGTCCACGGATGGCCAAGGTAACCCGGATATCCGCTGTACTGCGAGCAGTAGAACGAACCCAGTACCACCTCGATCTGAGAGAGATGCATCGCAAGTATGGCGATTTTGTGCGCACTGGTCCGCGAGAGATTTCCGTCAATCGACCGTCTGCAGTCCATCTCACCAGCGGGCCTCTTTCAGCCTGCACAAAACCAACCTGGTATAGCCATGTGTCGGAGGACATTACAAAGGTCTCGCTCAACTCGACTCGAGACCCCGATGTACACCGCCGTCGCCGAAGGGCCTGGGATAGAGGGTTCAGCATGAAGGGTGAGTAATCACTATCGATTTGAGCCCTAGACTGAGCCGGCCGCAGCATTGCCCACGTACGAGCCTCGTCTACAACACAAAGTCGACGTTCTCATTTCTCAAATCCGGTCGCGTCTCAATCGACCGCTGAATATCACCGAGTGGACAATGTACTTGGCTTTTGATGTAATGGGCCTCGTCGGCTTCTCCAAGGACTTCCGCCAGCTCGAGGCCGCCGTCGAGCATGCGGCCATCGAAGAGCTGCACGGGCAGATGCTGATTTATGGGATTCTGAGGCCCGTCCCCTGGGTCTTGACAATTCTCGGTGCGATTCGAGGTCTCGCGGGTAACTACGGGCAGTTCATGACATATTGTGCGGCTCGCACCGCGGAGAAGAAAGCTGTACGTGTGCTGGCCATGTACTCAAACACCCCTAACTATTGCAGGAATGGGAGGCCTTGGAGGACAAGGTCCCCCAGGATGTCATTTCATGGCTGTTCAAGGCAATTGACGAAAATGATCAGTCGGTTCCGCCAGGGGAACAGGCCCTGAACGAGGATGGCCAACTGCTCATCATCACCGGCAGGTAGGATCATTCTTATTCCTCTGCGGAATCATATTGACTCTGCCTGGCAGCGACACTACGAGTGGAGCTTTAGCAAACGCATTCTACTACCTGACCAAGCACCCAGCCGTCTATAGAAAGCTACAGGCAGAACTCGACAATGCCTTTCCAAAATGGAAGCAATCCACTGAGATCAACAACGAAACCTTACGCAAACTTCCGTATCTCGAGGCCATTATCAATGAAACTCTGCGTCTGAAGCCGGCCGTTCCCAGCGGCCAACCCAGGCAGACACCACCGCAAGGACTTCAGATTGACGAGGTATGGGTGCCCGGTGATACCATCATCATCGTTCCCCAGTACGTGATCCAGCGCGACGACCGGTACTTTCCCTCAGGAGACGAATTCATTCCAGAGCGTTGGTTAGATGAGAAAGACAGTCTGATCAAGCACGAGGAGGCGTTCTTCCCTTTCCAGCTAGGTGCGTATCCCTTTGCCAATAACGGAACAAGCGCTGATTGTGCAGGTCGTTATGGCTGTGTTGGGAAGCAGCTGGCCTTGATGGAGATGCGGCTGGTGATAGCACGTATCGCCTTGGAGTTCGATCTCGCCTTCGCTCCCGGTGAGACGGGCGAGGCATTTGACCGCGACGCGAAGGATACCTTTACTTTCACTGTCGGGCCCTTGATTTGGATTTCAGGCTCCGGAGCGCTTGAATAGTGGGATATGAGTTATCAGGGAAACTTTAGGGCAGCAGATCCTCATAGTATTATATAGCTGCTATCGGAAATTATCGTACATATATAGGAAAGATCTTATTTGGCCTCCTTTTTGGCTTCATCCGCCAGCTTCTCCAGCTGCTCTTTGCGCTTCTTCAGCACCTCCTGCAGCTCGTTCGCCGTGTCCTTCAGCACATTCTCCGCTTCCTTGCCCTTCTTTTCCCCAACTGTCTGCAAGACTTGAAGCTGGCTGAGTACGCCCGAACCACCAGGGATCAAGCTAGACCACTTTTCCAGATCAATGTTGAACCCGCTGCTCTGAGCAGTATCCTTCGCCTGTCCAACTTTATCCTTCACATACTTCTCGACATCCTCTGTCTTCCCACTCGAAGCACTATCCTTGACCAATCCCCATAACTCGGTGAAGCTCCCCTTCTTCAACGCATCGGCATTGCTTTCCACCAGCTCCTTGACCTTGGGGTTTTTGTCGAGGTACTGCTTGGACTCCTCTAAGCCCTTGGACCAAGCTTCATCGCCGAGTTTCTGCAGCTTCTCGCGCTTCTCCTGAATAAGCTTTCGAATCTCATTGGCCGCATCGAGACTAGCTCCCTTCTTAACGATATTGCTGATCTGCTCCCACATTTTGTTGACTTCCTCTTTTGCTTGAGGGCCGTATGCATCGCCCATTTCCTTGAGCTGGTCTAAGCCGCCACCAACCTTCTCCTTCAGCTGGGGGTGGTTGTTGAGGATATCCTCCGCCGCATCACCGGAGAGATCAAGTAACCGGTTAAGGTGCTTCTGGAGGATGCCCATAGCCTTGAAAGCTGTGTCTGCATTGGCGCCGCCCTTCTTCGAGAGCTCCTTCATCTCAGCGTAGGCATCTTTCACGATTGAATCGAACTCGGAACCATGCTTCCCCTTGATCGTCTCGAGGTCGTCAAACAAAGTATCAATGTAGCCCCGGGCGCCAGGAATCCAGGCCGCATAACTCGTCGTGGTCTCACGGAGCCATTGCAATACCTTATCGGGCTCGGGCGCATTCTTGACGAGGCCCTGTTTTACCGAGTTGGCGTAGTCTTGTGTTTCCTTGACGGTGCGGACGGCAGTCTTAGCTCCGGAAAAATGGTACCACGCGTAACCGGCACCCAAGGCGACGGCACCACCGGCGACACCACCGACAAGGGCCGACGATGTGCCGCTGGAGGCTGACGATTCTGAGGAAGTGGACTGGAAGCGGGGGTTGCGGGTGGCTTGGGGAGCGTGGAGCTGGCGGCGGGCGCAGCGGACGGCGGGTCTCGAGGTTCGACTGAACATTGTGATTGTGATCGTGATTGTGATTTGAGGCGGGAATTTAGATTCGGGTAGTTGAGGATAGGAGGAATGGAGAAGATACAGTGGTTAGAGACTGTTAATTATTTAATTTGTCTTCGTAATGGGGTGGTGGTGGTTTTGTAGGCCGCTTGACTCTTGACAGTGTCACGATGACGTCGTGGATCCCCGAGCCCGCTCCCTGTTCCTCTTACCTCTTCCCACGATTCTAGACGCGCTGACGTCTTCAATTACACAACGGGGATCTCTTTTCCTAGTTCCGTTCTTGTATTAGACTTGGGTCAATTCAGCATGCAAATAACAAGATCACGTCAGTCAGGGCCCCTTGCGGCCGGGGCTCCCTCCGACCCTCCCCGGTAGCAAATCGCCAGCCAGTTCCATCGACGACCTCTTCTCGTTTGCTGCCAGCTACTGTTCTGCATCAGGGTGTGCTGCAATTATTGTCGCCGACGAAAGCTCTACCTTCAGTAGCAGATCGAAACAGCCGTCCCCCTCTCCACGACAAGGGTGCCTAGCATGATGAGCTCACCATGGCTATATACATGCCCATTCGCAGCAATAATGCTGAGATTGACATCTATCAATGAATTCAATCCGCGGCTTGCGAAATAATACGAGTGGGATCATTGGCAGATAGGCGCCGCGATGGGTCGCGAGGGCAATCGCAAGGCAGTAAGGTTCGCTATTGACCTATACCCGGTCGTCGATTGCAGGGCTGAGCTTGGTGGCTTTTGTGGCTTTCTTGACTGAAAATGGCAGGTGAATATGGTCAGAGCCAGGCCAGCCAGCCACGTACTGTGTGGGTGGCCACTTGGGCCGTAAATTCCCTTCATCTCACGATTTCCTCGCTTGAGTCCAGTCGCTGGCTGAAGCGGGCCTATACAGACTCCCAATCCATCGCATCGACAATAAAGTCCCAGTCGTTCGACGCCTGGCCCTGCCCGCTGAGACTTTGTCCGTTCTGAGAGGTGTCATGCTGCGCGGCATAGGCCTCCGCCAACCGATATCCTTGATCAAGGCCGTCAAAAACCGCCGTCAGAATGGTTTGAAGGTCGTAGCTGTCCAACGGTTTTGCTTCCTCGCCTCTCATCGCGGAATAGAAGTCATCGCGGACTTTCTCTTCAGCGGAAAGGTCTGCCGTCTTCCACCGATTGCGCAGTTCCTTTGCCCGCTTCAACTGTTTAAACGTCTCTCCCGTGCCAAGAACCGATCGTAGGGGACTATCTCTGGCTTGAAGGGCGTCCAAAACATTCGCGTGGTACCGATGCGACGCCGCCCAGCCCGTGTAATTGTTCTTCGCCGACACCGTGACACCAAAAACACCCAGTAAATGCACCAAGGCACGTTCAAGTAAAGCGTAGTATTCGTGGAAGTCAAGTTTAAACATAATCTCGGCCTGCGCGATCTCCTGGACGCCAATGGCCGGATCTTCCACGGTCGCGGTCGCGGTCGCACGGCGGTATCCCTCATCCAGGAACGGCAGCTTCCATTTCAGGCGGGCGACAATCTTCAGGAACCGAGCGAGCTCTTCAGATGGAGACAAGAGCGAGCCGCGATCGAGTGACTTGGAGTTTGCGGCAGAAGCCGGAGCCCAGCGAGACTGGGAAAGGCTCGACATGTTTCTGCTGTGGACAACAGAGCACCACACAAGCAGTGAACAAAAGAGTGCACTGCCACCCTACACCAGCACTGCCACACAGCACGGTCCAGCCACACCTTGTAGTAGAGAGACAACTGGAAGATCTCAGATAAATATATTGATAATATAGGATAACCGCCGCTATGGTGACCGATCAAGAGAGAGATGATGTAGTTAGATTTTAATGATTGAAAAATGAAAGGACCTAAAACAGCGACGAGAGAGACTTCGCAGTCTGAAATATAGTCACTCCATATATATTTCTTTACTACAGCAGTAACTACGACGAGAAGGTATGGGCGCAGACAAAGGGTGCCATTTCGTAAAAACACGATCTATGCTCTAGAGACGGTGATTTCTAGCAGTCAAGGCTGTCACTGAAGACAGCAGTGAGCATATCAACGAGAACACTGCTGAGGGTTAGGACCTCGCTGCTTTAGTTATCTGCGAGCATTCACTTACTGTAGGCGTGTTTCAGCCCGGCAACATAACTCCCAACCACGGTCTCGCGAAGAGCGCCCGTGAGACTTGCGATATACTCGATACTCGACAAGGCGTGCCGAATAATCTGCTCTCCGTCAGTCCTATGCTGAAATTTCACAAGCACACGTAAGGTCATACCTTATGGGCCCCCTCCCCCTGCAACCTTGCCCGCAGCTGCCTTCGAAATTCCGATGACAGCAGCGTATAGTTGGACGTGACTCCTGCAGTGAGGGCAAAGTTAAGGAGCAGTGAATACCCCCCGGTAGCCATAGCCATTTCGTTTGGCTCCAAAAAAGCCGTCATGCTCACAAAGGCTGCCGCTGATGCAGACCCGCTGCCCAGACCACCGAACACGATATACAGCGATTCCCAGAACCCAGTATCTCCATTCCAGCGTAAAAACTGCAGTAAGTACGAGATACATGCGATCAAGCCCGCCGCCACGAGAATGGGCTTGTAATTTCCCGTCCGTCGGATATAGGAACCGGCTGTTAAGCCACCGATAGCATTGCCAGCCACTGCGGGAATCATATGAGCACCAGCAACGGTACTGGACGCCCGATCGGAGACCTGGAAATAAAGTGGCACCGTGAACATCATGCCGACCTGAGCGGCGACCTGGAAGGAGCTGACAAGGTAGCTCGCGGCCACGTTTGGACGTCGAAGGATCTGGAGTTTGAAGATCGGCTCTGGTGCAACGCAGAGCTCAGTGTAAACAAACAGGGCAAGCGTCAGTACCCCAGAACTGGCCAGAACTAATGTGGGCAAAGATGTCCAGGGAAATGCCTTCCCGCCCTGATCGAGGAGAAGGATGATGGCCGCGATGCTCGTGGCCACCAGGATGGACCCGCGGAAGTCGATGCGGCGGAATTTGGACTCATTGGACTGTGCATCAGGGTCACTATGACGGACCAGCTTGAGCTGAATGGCGACGAGAAGGGCGGCAATCCCCAGTAATGGAGCTTGCAGAAGGAATGCCCTGCGTGGGTCAGTATTTGGACCACACGGGTATTCGATGGACGTACCATCGCCATCCGATTGTGTCCGTCAAGACTCCACCAACTGGGCCCCCAATACTGCGACCCAGCGTCATGGACAGGTTGACAATGGCCCGCCATGTTGCGATCTCACGCTTGGCCACAATGTCTGCCGGGATTAGCTGATTGCAGTCCTCCTGGCACCTAGCATCGCACTCACCGGTGATAATGATTGCGCTCATGGTCATGACGCCAGCACCGCCAATACCGCTCAGGGCACGGCCTAGAATGACTACCCACATGTCTGTTGCGAGGCCACTGGAGAGCCGTCAGCGCCGTCTTCAAAACGGTATCTGGTCATGATTACCAAACTACGCAGCCCAGGGCAAGGAAGAAATAGGACCATAGCAAAAGCGGTTTCCGGCCGTAGATATCGCTAAGTTTCCCATACTAGGTACGAGTCAGCGAAGCCCGCGACTGTCTATCAGTCTCCTTACCATTGGCTGCGCGACGCATACTCCAAGGGTATACCCGGTCGACAGCCACGCAGCTCCTTGCAGGCGGTTGAACTCGGACGAGATGCGCGCAGTCGCGGCCATGACGAGCGTGCCGTCAGCATTCGAGATGAATTCGCCTGGAGGGTCAGCATCCTCTCTGCTTCTCTATCTCGCCGGGGGTCTCACCAAGAAGAAGCACGGCGATGATGCTCCCAACGCTGGTCAACACCTCGACCGGCGGTTTGGACGGGCTCTCCGAAACCGCGTCGCTCTCCTCGTCGGTGACATTGGTCCTGATCGTATCAACCGCCTGGTACTTGGGATTTTCAGGGTTCAAAGGGGTCGTCTCGTTCGGCTGAGCGCGAGCCATGATTGCGGTGAGGAAACAATCATCGCTCCGACGTCAAGAAAAAAATTGTAAGATAAACATCGGAATTCGGCGATAGGCATGAGTCAGGAACCGCAGGATTAAGCACGCCATTTCCAGAAAGGATGAGGGTATACCTCTATACCTTTGACAGGAAGCTCATTGGCCCTAAAATGGCGCCATCTGCGCGGACGCCCGCCAGCTCTCCACTGCCACACGTCGGCAATTCGGCGCTAAGACCATTCATATTGGGACCGAGAATCTCGTTTACTGGCAGGTGCATTATCATCGAAATCATCATCACCAGCTCGCGATGAAGGTTTCACGGACAGCAATATGGCTCACGTCGGCCCTAGCAGTCAATGCCTTCCCATCCCCATCCGATCCTCTGCAGCAGATCCTCGGTCCAGCACCGCAAACATTACCGAATAAACCGAATTTCGTCTTCATCATCACTGATGATCAGGACCTCCAGCTCGACTCTATCGAATTTATGCCTCTGGTGTCCAAGCACCTCAAGCAAAAAGGCACCTTTTTCAGCAACCACTTTGTCACCACCGCGCTCTGCTGCCCGTCGCGCGTGAGCCTGTGGACAGGGCGTCAGGCTCACAATACGAATGTCACCGACGTGACTCCTCCATATGGTAACCCTAACCCTATATCGTCGGGATCAATGGTTCCTAACAGCATTGTAGGGGGATACCCCAAGTTCGTTGACCGCGGCTTCAACGACAACTTTCTGCCAGTATGGCTCCAAAGCGCTGGATACGACACTTATTATACGGGCAAACTGTTCAACGCTCACACTGTCGACAACTACCACAGCCCGTACGTCAACGGGTTTACCGGCTCTGATTTCCTCTTGGACCCCTTCACCTATTCTTACCTGAATTCAACCTACCAACGAAATCGCGACGAGCCGGTGAGCTATGAAGGCCGGCATACCGTCGACGTCATCACCGAGAAGGCTTTGGGGTTCTTGGACGACGGCCTGAATGGCGACCGTCCGTTCTTTCTGACCGTTGCGCCGGTTGCTCCTCATTCGAACGTGGATGTCAGCGCTCTCAAGGGAGATCGTAGAGCCCCGACGATTATGACGGAGCCTATCCCGCTCGATAGGCACAAGTCTCTGTTCCAAGACGTGAAGGTTCCTCGCACAAAACATTTCAACCCTGACGAACCAAGCGGCGTCAGCTGGATCAAAGACCTGCCTCAGCAGAATGAATCGACCATTGAATACCATGACCACTTTTATCGGCAACGCCTGCGCGCTCTGCAGGGTGTTGACGAGCTTGTCGACTTGATTGTCACTAGACTCGAAGCCAGCAGCCAGCTCGATAATACGTACATCATCTACACCTCCGATAACGGGTACCACATTGGCCAGCACCGGCTGCCGCCCGGTAAAGCATGCGGGTTCGAGGAGGATATTCGCGTTCCCTTGTTCATCCGTGGACCGGGTGTGCCTGAGAACAAGGTGGAGGAAGCCGTTACCACGCATATTGACCTCGCGCCCACGATCTTTGGCCTAGCGGATATACCACTGCGCGAAGACTTTGACGGCACGCCAATTCCTCTTCTGAGCGTGGATGATAATGCCTCTATACGCCATGAGCACGTCACTGTTGAGTACTGGGGGAAGTCGTATCTTGAGGGGGAGAGGGGCGCTTTGAGTAAGTATACCAGTTTCAGCTTCCGGAGTAAGAGCTGACTCGCTGTCTAGGCAACCCAGAGAACCTCCCATTCTTCATCAACAACACTTACAAGTCTGTGCGAATCATCGGCGAGGGCTATAACCTGTACTATTCAGTTTGGTGCAACAACGAGCACGAGCTGTATGACTTGACTGTGAGTCCTACTGACGGTATAGTCCCAATTTTGATACGACCCTAACCTGTCATTCCAGACCGATCCATACCAGTTGAACAATCTCTACAACTCCAACGACAAGTCCATAGTCTTCGGCCACAGCCTCTCGCAGGTAATTAGCAGGCTAGACTCTATTCTGCTCGTACTCAAATCCTGCAAAGGCGCCACCTGTATCAAGCCGTGGGAGGTCCTCCACCCAGGCGGCCATGTGAAGAACCTGAAGGACGCGCTGAATCCGCTATACAATGCATTCTACACAGACCAGGCCAGAGTTTCCTTTGATCACTGTGAGCATGGATATATCCCCGAGGTGGAGGGGCCACAGGACGCGGTCCCATTCATGAGATATGGGTTGAATTGGGATGTCTGGACGTGATGGACTGTATTATTTTACATCTACGATAATTGATTCTCAAGTGAAAGAATGAAAGAGCCATTGTGTTCCCCGTAGTGCAACTCACGATTCACTCTCATAGAAATCTCGTTAACGCTAAATCAAAGACACGTAGGTTCCGCTGCCAGGAAACTGTGAAAAACTGCCGATAGAAAACAATCCCCACAGCAGGTCCAGATCGATAAGACGCTTCATGAGTCAAGATCTGGCCCAGGATTGCTTGGAAGTTGGGGTTTAGCGAGTAGCCGATGGAGAATTATGATTGCGCCATAGCGCCATCTGCTGTCGACAACGCCAAAACATATGGTATACCCGCTCGCAACGTAATGCTGATAGCTGAAGTAAACTCCTCTAAAGAAAATATGGAAATATTGTGGGATATATAAGACCCCATGGAGAGCCGGGACAATCTGAGTATCGTGTCAGATTTGAGCTTTGCTTTGTCCATACTATACAATGGCCGCACTCAAAGAACCGTTTGACGTGGACGTTGTTGACACTGAGAAGAACGGCCTTGCTGTTTCTGACTCGGATGTCTCGCCCATTGTAAAAGATTGGGACGACAAGGAGGAGAAAAGGCTCAAGTTCAAGTGAGCTGCGCCTTCTCAAATGCCTTGTGCGTACTGACCCGAGCAGACTCGACACAATCCTCATCCCCATTCTCGGCCTCGCCTTTTTCGCCCTCCAAATTGACCGAGGAAACATCAGTGCTGCGCTCACATCGACTATAACCGAGGACCTGAATATCACCACAAACCAGATCAATATCGGATCCCAGCTGTTGTCTGCCGGCATTGTGATCAGCGAGATTCCGTCGAATGTCATCCTACAGCGAGTCGGACCACAACGATGGCTGTCGGCTCAGCTCTTCGCTTGGGGTCTTGTAGCGACTTTCCAAGCCTTCATCAAGTCGTACCCGGCGTATCTGGTGACGAGACTGTTGCTCGGTTTACTGGAAGGCGGCTTCATCCCCGGAGCGCTCTACTATCTTTCGACATGGTATAAGCGAGAAGAGACCAGTCTCCGCGTGACTCTCTTCTTTTTCGGACAGATGTTCTCAGGCGCAACTTCCAGCCTAATCTCCGCCGGGCTTCTGACGCTGTCTGGAAAACGCGGGCTTGCTGGATGGCGGTGGATTTTCTTGGGTATGTGGTTACCTAACGCATCTTCCGATTGTCCTAACTTGCATCAGTCGAGGGAGCTATGACACTTTTCATTGGGATCTTCTTCGTCCTCCTTGTTCCTCCCAAAGCCGGCGACGGCCGACCCCTGGTCAGCTCCTTCACCGGCCGCTGGAGTTATCTGACGCCCCGGGAATCGCACATTGCGACTGCGCGCGTTCTCCTCGACGACCCCAAGAAAAGCGCCGGGCATCTCAAGATCACCGGACGCGATATCTGGAATACCATCCGCCGGCCACGCATCATTCAGCACTTCTTCATCACGCTCGTTGCTATGTCCGGGTTCCAAGGACTGACGCAGTACACGCCCAGCATGATCAAGTCGTTTGGATTCAGCGCTGTGCGCGCCAATGCCTTGGCTTCGGTGCCGGTCTACTGTGGAATGCTCTGGGTATTGGTTCTTTCGTATCTGAGGTATGTCGACATCCGTGTGCTTAAGCAAGGTTGAGCTGATGCAGGTAACAGTGACAAGGTCGGGCACCGCGGCCCCTTTGTCCTTATTTCCATCACATGGAACGTCATTTCGTACGCCTGCCTGCGCGTCACACCAGCTACTTTTGGCAGGTGGCATAGGTATGGGGTCATTGCGGTAGCCAACGTTTCATATGCCAGCATGCATGTCTTGAACATCGGCTGGTTGTCAGTGTATTGCAAATCGCCGCAGGAGCGTAGTGTTGCCATGGCGTACGTTTCACCAAACCTTGAAATCTTGGAAAAGAGCGAAACTAACGTCAAGTTCTCACAGGCTGGTCGTCATGGCCGCCAACTGCGCTGGTATATCCGGCTCGCAAATCTTCCGCACAGAGGACAAGCCTCTCTACCTGCATGGCCTGACTGCCATCTGTGCCTTGGCAGCGGCATCGTGGGTGTTAGCGCTTGCGTTAAACCTGCAAAATTATTTCATGCATCGGAGACGGAAAGCAAAGGAAGCGCAAGACGTTTGAGTGTTGGATCGTTGGTAATGCGATGGAATAAATTGAATGTCGTGGTTTCAAGTAGATACATTAACACCGTCTTGGGCAAAATCCTCATTGTGTCTTCCATTGTAGATGCCGAGCGAAACGGCCTCGATCGTGTCCAAGACAGCTCCGCCTTGACCGAGCGTATATTACTGAGTATAGCCATTCCTCGCCTTCAAAATTCCAGTATGGCAGAATATGGATCGCCTATAAATCGAACGGCTCAAAGCTCATCCTTGGGCACGCCTTCAATCTCCAGCAACTCCGTTTGGAAGATCAACATCGCACCACCAGGGATAGGTCCAATGCCGCGATCACCGTACCCGTACTCCGGCGGAATCGTCAGGGTCCTCTTCTCGCCAACGCACATATCGAGCAGTCCCTCGTCCCATCTGCCATCAGCATCAGCACCAGCCGTCCTAGAAGTCCAATGTGCAAACTCACCCCTTAATGACCTGTCCAGCCCCTAGCTTGAATTTAAATGGTGTGCCCCGATCATAGCTCGCATCGAACTGGGATCCGTCTTCGGCGAGGGTGCCACGGTAATGCATCTTAACTGTGTCGCCCTTTGTCGTCTTGCGGTTGCACTCGACAGCGTGGGTAGTTTCGACGCCGAGAGAGGCGGCTTGGGAGAGGCCGGCAAGGGTAAGAGTGAGAAGGGTAGCGAGGATTGGGACGCGCATGTTGAGTACTGGTGGGAGATTGGTTGATGACAGGCTTGTTGCGGTGTTTGTGGTGGTGTTTGTTGCGGAAGCGCGGAGAAGCGTGGAGACCAGTCGGGCAAAACGTGGCGGGAATTGTGCACTACATAGATGATTAATATGTGCATAGACAGGTTTTATGTTTGGTCTACGGTGGTATGTTAATTGCTCTAGTATTCACATCTGACTATACCCATAGTAAACAACAATAAGTATATGAATTGGATTAGATAATTAAGCTATCTGGACGACGATAGGAGTCTAAGAACGCCCATATGTACAAAGCCATTTGTGTCGAAGACCGAATGAACAAAAAGACAAGCAGAAATTCTATGGAACAAAAATGTCTATACAGATCCAGAAATATTTAACTCTTTTTCGCCCTAGGCACCCGAAACAGCTTGTAAAAGGCGATTGCTCCGATGGTGTTGACAACAATGTAGACCCAAAGGAGGCCGAAATCCCGCCACCGGTTGTTGAAGTCGATACTAAGACTGCTCAGGTACTGGTTGGTGTACTCCAAGTTGCAGAACTGGCATTGCTCACTGCCTTGCGCATCCGGGTTGAACAAGTACCCCCCATTAACCGACCGGTAATCCTCCATATACTCACGACAGGTTTGCCCTGATGGCGCGAAGAATGTCAAGACCTCATTATTGGCGCAGTGCATGGGCGCATCTCCAAGAGTGGCGGATAGTAAGGACGACACAAGGTATGTAAGCGGATTGACGCGGTACATGAAAATCCAGAAACCGGGAAGCGCATTTGGACCGGCAAGAATACCGCAGAACCCGTACATCATGATGAAGAAGATGTTAGACAGGGCGGATGCCATCTCCGCACTATCAACGCCGGCGATAAGCATGTGCGCGAACGAGCTGGCAAAAAGGAAGGCCGCCCAGATGATAAGCAATGTGAGGGTACTTCGGGAGTGAACAGTGTCCGTATACTGTGCGTTCTGATACAGGCCAACAGGGTAGAACCAGACGAGGTAGCAGAAGATGGCCATGATCTAGGCATGGCGTTAGTGGAAGTCATAGAAGAAGGAGTGGAAACCGTACCGTATTCCACGCAAACTCTACAATAATGTTGGAAAGAACAAATGCTTGCCATGCGTATGTTTTCGACTGTCGTTCCCGCGATTCATAGAGGGTTCGCTGCGTGACGAATGAGGGGATGATTTGCATGATGAGCTGAACGACCACAAAAAGAAATACAAAGACACCGAACATCTGGTTCTGGAGGCCTTGCCTAGTGTTGTCCGCCTTAAAGAATGAGAAACCGATAAAGAGGGCCTGATCTGGTCAGATAAAGCAGGCTCAAGAGACTGGGAGACAACTTACACAGCCAACAGTCAGCAAAGCTTTCGAATAGATGTAAGATGGACTGCGCCAGTACTGCTGAAACACTCGGCGCCCGACTTGAAGAAGCTGTTCAGAGAACGGCGCTGCGAACTCAGCATAGCTAGACTTGTCATTTGGGTCCGAGACAGGCGATGGCTGGTTGGCCAACTCTCTTAATCTTGCAAGTTCGCTTCGTACTTGCTGGTACTCAACACTGCTCCTCCATACCTCAGGCCAGTCAATATCCGTCTGTGCTCCTGGCGCAGCCCCAATCACCTCAAGCATATGCTCAGCTGGATTGGCCCCTGGGGGACAAGCCGGACCACCATTGCGCACAAAATAGTCCATAAGGGTTCTTGCTCCTTGGCCAACTTCGCCGAAATACACAGTCTTGCCCCCTTTCGCTAGCAATAGGAGTCGGTCAAACCTTTGAAATAACATGGCTGAAGGTTGGTGGATAGTGCAAAGAATTGCCTGCCCATTCTTTGTCAGGGTCTCCATGAGGTTGCAGATCGACCACGAGGTTTGACTATCCAGCCCAGAGGTAGGTTCGTCCAAGAAAAGCAGCAACTTCGGACGGGCAGCCAACTCGACGCCAATTGTGAGACGTTTTCGTTGCTCGACGTTCAGACCCTCACCCGGAACTCCGACAATTGCGTCAGCGTACTCTCTCATGTTGAGCAGATCAATGACGGTCTCAACATAGGCTAGCTTCTCAGCCTTGCTGTATTGAGGCGGCTGCCGGAGAAGAGCACTGAATTCCAATGCTTCTCGTACAGTCGACGTATGCAAATGCAGGTCTTGTTGTTGAACATAGCCGGTTTTACGTTGGAAGGATTCATCCCGAGATCGGCCGTCAACCATCATATTTCCTCCAACGACGCCGATCGTGGTGCGACTTGCCAATACATCCAGGAGAGTCGTCTTGCCGGCACCGGAAACGCCCTGCGAAGATCAGTCTCAATCCCTGTGAAGAACAAGGCTGCTTACCATCAATGCTGTCAAGGTCCCCGGTCGAATCCAGCCGTCCACACGATCGAGGATCCGCCTCGTCTCGCCCTTGATCTTGATGTCGTAGGTCACATCTTCCCAGTGAAAAATCGAAGACTGCTGTTCCACACCTGACACCACGCCAGGCTCCTCCTGGATAGCCTTTTCGTTCTGCGCCGCGGGTGCTGCGATCTGCTCCTCATCGGTGTGGTGTCGCTTTTCCCGTGTCTTTTGCGCCTTGCCTCTACGGAAAACGAGCACCTCTCCCTTAGAGCGCTGAGAAGAGACCAGTTCGGATGTGACCAGATGGCAAACTGCCAAGAAAACGGTGAGAGCAACAACAATCCCAAAATTGCGCCATCGATGGCTATACACATAGCCATATGAAGACTGAACGAAATCGGCGCCCTGAACAACATCCGACCCAGGCACCGCCCCAACTGTCGAGCAGACCCTTTCCTGCGGCGATACATTCTCGTAGCCAGGCCCCGAAGGCACAAAAGACACGCAAGGGAACTCTCGCCCGTTAAACTCGTTGACCATGACGGCTTCAAAGCCATACGAAACCGGGTTGAGCCACCGGATCCAGGAAGCCCAACCTCGCATATAGCTAACCGGAATGGCAAAGCCCGTGTATAGAACTAGAGCAAGCAATATGATCGAGGAGGGAGCGAGGGCCTGTTCAAGCGACTTCGTCAGAGAGGCGAAGAAACGGAAGAACATGGACATGCCCATCATCATGGCGAAGGAGATCAGGTAGAGGAAAAAGAACGCTCCCGCTTCACGTCGGAGGTTTCCCATGAAATACAGTACAAGGCTGGTGAGCATGGAGTTGGTAATCTTGTATGGCATATCCATAATCATCGAAGAGATAGCGTCAGCGCTAGGGTGGTAAAGGGCGTATCTGCTGTGTTTCTCGACAATTGTTCGTTTCTCGTACAACGAGATGATCTCGAGAACGCTGGAAAAGGCACTCAAGAGGACCATCATGAACAGCAATGCACCACGGGAGAAAAAAGAGGAAGTATTTCCGGGAAGATTATAGAACACACTGGAGATAATCAGGGCCTCGAAGAAGTTTAGAATCAGCATGGCCAGGGTCACACTGGGGTCGTTCTTCAGCCGTTGAAAATCCCTCCACAAGCAGACCCGAATCTGGCCCCAGTATGACAGGGTATATGGAGATTTGGGTCTCTGGTTCTTGGACTTCTCTGCATTGCGTGAAGACGAAAACAGATCGAGGTCTGTGGCGTTGAAGGGGTGCTCGGTGTTATACTGGTCAATGTCACGTAAAAGCGCTTGACGTTCAGGACTCTCTTTCCACCGCTGAGCAAATTCATCGGCTGTCCGGGGCACTATGTTCTCGAAGCCGGGCCGGATCACGCGCTCAACTGGGCTGGACATGGAGGTCAAAAAATCAGGCGTAGTTTGAGCTTCAGGGCAAACAAAGCCGAGGCGGATGAAGTAGTCTTTGGCTTCCTTGGCAGGACCAAAGTAAATCTGCCTCCCCTCGTAGAGAACGGTGACCTTGTCGAAGATCTAGGATAGGGTCAGTATAATCGGCGAGGAAAAGACTTCCAACATACCTCATAGGCGGCTTGAGGAGCCTGATAGATTGCAACACAGGAGGTGATCCCGAAAACGTCTCCTTGTGTGCGTAGCGTCTTGCAAAACTCGACAGCATTCGCACTATCCAACCCCCGAGTGCTATTATCCCAGCACTGCAGAGGAGCGTAGCTCAACGCCGCCTCTGCAATAGTGACTCGCTTCCTCTCCCCTCCGCTAACCCCCCGAACGAAGTCGTTACCAACCTTGGTGTTGATCGTGTGGCTGATACCAAAGGTCGACATGATGACATCGCGTAAGTGAACGGCATACTCCTGACGGCTCATGCCTCCAGGGATCTGGCGAGGCGTCCGAGCAAGCGCTGCAAAGTACAGGGTGTCCCCAACAACCAGCTGGGGAAAATGCGCGTCCACTTCGGCGGTGTAAATCGCTTCACCGCGGAACTGTTTGGACATCTGTTTCGGAGTAATGCCCTGGTAGTTGATGTACGAAGAGGGATCGACTTCAAAGCCGTAGGTTTCCTGTGCGATGGTCTTCAACAAAGTCGAACAGCCTGACCCCGGAGGGCCAAGCACACAGAGCTGTTCGCCGGGGAGCAGCAGCCCGTCCACGTCCTGGAGGATCTCGATCCGTTGTTTCTTTCCACCCAGCCATTGCCAGGCAAGCGTCGGCAGCTTGAGAAGCGCATTCCCTACACTCATCTGGTAGTCAACTGGACTTCCGTAGCCGGCAACATTGAGATTTTTGAACGCGACACCAGCAACACGTGGTGGCGGCGCGTCCGTCGAACTGTACCGGACGTCATAGAAGGCCTTGGCCCAGGCTCTCGCATTAAACTGGGCGTTCTGGGGGTCGAGGAATGGGTCTTTTCCGCAGTTGAACGGGAGCTGACGATGTGAATGCTTCGACCGCTGACTCAAAACCCGCGCCAAGTTGGTCACCTCGCGGTCGCCTTCGATCTGATTTTCAGCCAGGGTGGAGTTGCAGCTACTGGCCGAGCCGTCCCCGTCGACGGCCTTCGGCCGACTATCTGTGATGCGATCCATGAAGGTATGACAGGAGTCTGTGTTGCAGCATAGGGATAAGAGAAAGGGCCCAGGGATTTATACGAGCCTTGCCCAGAGCTCGGAGACTTGTTGAAGAACGGTCCGACATCTCAAACACCTAAATTTGGAGCCCGCAGATTATTAATTTGTATTGAGATGTTGCCCAGGTCAGACGGAGCCCGCGGACGGCGCGATCAGTGACAAGACCCAAGACAGCGGAATCCAAATCGAGAAGCCAATGGGTCAACATCAAAAAAGGGGATCCAATAGGCGAGCGCGCCAAGCCCCGAAAGTCCGAAAGACCGAAAGACCGAGCGGATAGTTCATATAAGGCATCGACTCGGTCTCGGGTTTATGAGAATCCGAGCTCCCTCCTCACTTCGTCATGATTCCAGGCTGCATCAACTGTTGGCAATGCAATCATACCGCATGAAGCTTTCGGTAATGGCTAATGAACCCTCCTCATCACTTGCTCATTGCTGACATGGCGGTAGTGTCTCAGGTGCAAAGATCGCAAGGTGTGCCACTCGATCAGGACTGTCCGAGGATGCTGACCCTCTCAGCTGAGATGTGACCGTGGGGAGCCACAATGCAAGCGCTGTCAGAACAACAACTTTCCATGCCTGTACCCCGAAAAGAGGAAGACACGAGGCGCAAGGTGGGTCGGCTCGTTTGCGCTCCCGATCCTGGCCGGTCTAATGATTGTCTCAGGCAAAAGTCCGACATTCACCGTCTCGACCATCGTCTGGAAGCTTTAGAGGAACAACTCAGGGCAGCTGCGACAAGAAACGTGAGCCAGAAATCCCCGAGGCAGACTCATGCTCCGGCGGAAACCACACGAGTGGGAACACCTCAAGTCGATCTCGGAAACGCCCCCAAAGATGATGGTGAGTTCAGGCCATCCATACTTGCTAGGCAAGCGTTGACACGGATAGCTTTCTTATATCGGATGGTTAGTGGAGCGAAGCACAGCATTGAGACGCTCACCACGCAGGCTTCAGAGCCCTCATCTCCTTGGACTCAGTCCACGGTCAACAGTGCAATTACGCGTCTGGACACGGCCCTGGTCCAGTTGGCTGCTCCGTTCCCTCAGCCGGACAGTCGCCCGCCCAACGATCCGAAAATCAATATTCCAAAATGCGACTTAAAGCAATATCTCAACAGTATGGATTTGAACAGTTCATGTGTTCTTCGTACTGACCGTGGCTATAGATTTTCTCGACTACATTTTGCCGCACGCGACTATTTTTAACGCGTTTACCACGCTTATTGATCCGGAGTTCCTGAGAGCCTTGCCTCATATCATCGACTCACCGTATGCGCATGTCACGCCAGTAATGCGGGTGGTCTATTACTGTGCCGTCTATCTTGGCCAAGGCGTTGGAACTGGTGAGCGGCAGAGGGTGGCGACAAAGACGTACTACGCTTGTCTTCAGTCAGTTCCGAAATGGCTTGAGTCAGCGGAAGGAACACTGCTGGATATACTTGCTGGCGCATTTACTGTAAGATCGCTCCTTGGAAACATCCACAGGTAAGCACTAATGTTGATCAAGACATGGCTCGCAATCAACAATTTTGACTATCACCTGGCATGGCAATTCCATCGCGAGACTTGTCGGCGTGCAAGTGTTCTAGGCATTCATGACGTGGATTCCACTCCGCCTGGGACACCACAGGAGGAAGCCGACAAGGAGGTGAAGCGCCGGTTGCATTGGTATCTGGTCGAAATGGATTTTCTATTCCGACTCTGGTACGACAAACCGAAGACTCTTCAATGCTCCCCAACTCAGGTCAGACTTCCGGCCATTATCTCACCGGCCACCAAGCAGCCTAAGCCTTATGAATGCACTCTCTTCATTGTCTGGTCACGAGCGATGCATATCCTCGCGGATTTTTTTCATGACCACGAGACCTTGCCTGACGCTGCGCTTAGCAACAAGGTAGACGTTTATTGCAACCAGTTAACGGAACTGCTTGACGACTGGGACCTGCTATCCAAAGCAAGAGCGCCCAATGTAAGCACTGTCCAATCCTGGCTACTCGCAGAGTCTGCCATCGCCTTCCATAGCTTCATCGTATACATGCGGCGAAAGACATCTGCTACTCTCATGAGCACGCACCCACAGGCCGTCCGTGCTGCGAGAGCCATTATCAGCATTATCCACGACTGGTCAGGGATAAACATGGGGCCAGAGGTTGGTGATCAGTGCTCGTATAAACAGTAAGTCGTCTCTCCGTCCTGCAAGGCGCTCGTCTGTTATCTCCAAACTAATACGATTGGGGTGAAGTCCTTTTATTCTATATATTACAACCTTCTACCCGTTTTGCGCTTTCTTTACACTCTACTATCATATCCTCTCGTCGACCGATCCTAGCGAGCGCGAAGAGGACATCTGCAGTTTGGAAAAGGTCGTGATGCTTATTACCCAAGCCGCCAGTATGCGGCCAGACTTTGTCCCCATTGCGAGTGCCATGAGCGCACTGAACGATGTCTGCAGAGCTGTTCACTCAGGTCGAGACCCTCCCGGTGGTCTGACATTTTTCGGCGGCGCGGCGCCTCCCCGTTCTCTTATGGAATCGAACACGTCCCCAAGCCACACTGTAACACAGCTGTCCGGCAGTAGTGACGCCGCCGCTGCTCCATTCGATTCACTTCAAAACCTCTCGCTGGAGTTGCCTCTACAGACAGCAGACGATCTCAACGACACCTTTGGTGTCCCATTTCAGCTCGAAAGTCAGATCGCGTTCGACTGGGACCCCGCTTCGAGTGCCCGACCGAGCACGGCTCGGACGGTGTCTCAACCACTAGATATTGTGCGCGCGATCGAGGGCGAGCTTACTTGGCGAGACTGGCACGAAAGCTGGTGGAATATACCGGACGCCTCGCAGACTGATCAAACTGAGAAACAACTCGGATGAACTCAACACTATTCTTACCGTAATGCACGATAAATCGTTGACTTAAACGAGGAGCTCCAGATCTTAGCCGAAGCAAAATAAAACTAAGCCTAAAGTGGTAGTGTGTGTTTATTATGTAATATCGTCGACTAGATACGGTAATTATCCAGATTTAGCTTGGCAACGAATGGAATCTCCAATTTTTGCTGCTCAGCATCGAATATCAACGTCAAGACTACACGCACCATGGGTACAGACTTGACTCCTTTTGATTCTCTTATTGTATCCCCTGCGGAGCTTCACTCGGCTCTCGGGAGGCCTTCATCTCGGCGGCGCATTATCCCTATAGCAGTGGGCCAACCGTCACATCTTGCCTCGTTTGAGACGCAGCATATTCCGGGTTCGGTGTAAATATATATTTCCAAACCGTCAACCACAACAAGACATTAATCATGAAAACAGATTCTTCAACATGGACGAGATCAGAGACCGGTCATCCCCGTATCCACAGATGCTACCTTCTGCATCACAGTTTGCTAAAAGTATGACCAAGCTGGGTCTTCATCCGGACGATATTCTGGTAGTCTACGATGCGCTTGAGGTCGGACTCTACTCGTCCCCTCGCGTGGCCTGGGCCTGTCGTCACTTTGGCCAACGAGACGTACATGTATTGAATAACTTCCCTCGTTACGTGGCAGAAGGGCTACCTCTTTCAACCGGGCCCTTATCGACCTTGCCTCCTGCCGCACTGGAGTATCCGACGAACAAACCAAATACCAGAGAAGTGATATCATACGACGAGTTACGCGATCTTCTCCTATCTGACAAGAGATCAGACGTTCAGATCATCGACGCCAGAATCCCTGGTCGATTCTCAGGCACCGAGCCAGAGATGAACCCGGTCCTGCGTTCAGGGCACATGCCGTCGGCGCTGAATGTGCCGCTCGCATCCATCCTGGACGAAGACAAGGTCATATTGCCAGTCGAGCAGCTCAAGGCGCGTTTTCAGGCGGCCGGAGTAGATGGGCGATTGCCTGTGGTGTTGACGTGCAATTCTGGAGTAACTGCGGCTGCGCTCGACCTTGCGTTGCAGCTGAGTGGGTACGGGATGGAGCGACGATTGTACGATGGGAGCTGGATGGAGTGGACAAGAAGAGCGCAAGATGAGGGCCTGGTAGTGTCTACCAGTAGCAGCTGAAGAGTGGCCTGTTTATGCTGGATCCGGCGGACGAAAGGTGTTTCCTGATTCGGCAAGGCGCGACCGCCGGGATCGGAGCCTGATTAAGCATCATACGAGCGGAAACTGATGACTAATCCGTATTTTCCCTCCGCCACCGCAAGCAACAAATTTTCCAGACCCCGCAAGACCCTGATGATTCTAGACTGTAGACTCGATTAAACGAATTATACACAATGTTCCGCAATCAAGTAGCGTCTGCAGCCCGTGCTGTTGCGACACACCGTGGCTTTGCGACAGCCTCCCCGGTGGCTGCCACTGCGCGCAACCACAAAGTCGTCGTTATCGGTGGAGGCACTGCCGGGCTGGCCATCAGCCACCAGTTGCTGCGCTCGGGGCGCTTTGTGAAAGATGACATTGCCATTGTCGATCCCGCTATCTGGCACAACTACCAGCCGGGCTGGACGCTGGTCGGTGGCGGTCTGAAGACGCGCGAGCAGTTGCGCCAGCCGCTCGCTGGGCTGATGGACCCCAAGCTGAAGTTCTACAACGAGAGCGTTGGCAGCTTCGCTCCAGAGGAAAACTACATCACGCTTGGCAACAGCGACAAGCTTAGCTACGAGAATCTCGTTGTTGTCCCCGGTATCGCGCTCAACTTTGACAGCGTCCAGGGCCTGTCCGAGGCGCTGGCCGCCCCAGACTCGAATGTCTCCACCATCTACTCTTATGATACCTGCTCCAAGGTCTTCCCCACGATTGAGAAGCTCAAGGAGGGTCAGGCCATCTTCACCCAGCCTGCCGGCGTGATCAAGTGCGCTGGTGCGCCGCAGAAGATCATGTGGCTCGCGCTCGACTACTGGAAGAAGGCTGGCCTCTACGATCCCAGCAACCCTGCCGGTTCGGCCATCAAGATCGCCTTCGCCACCGGCACGCCCTCTATGTTTGGTGTTCCCAAGTATAACGCGAAGCTCGAGGAGCTGCGCAAGGAGCGCGGCGTTGAAGGGCTCTTCCAGCACGACCTGATCGCCATCGACGGCAAGAAGGCCACTTTCGCCCGCCCCAACGGGGAATCGAGCGTTACTCGGGAGTTTGACCTGCTGCACGTCGTCCCAAAGATGGGTCCCCACGCGTTCGTCAGGAACAGCGCTCTCGCCAACGAAGCCGGCTATGTGGATGTCGACGACGGCACTACTCGCCACAAGAAATTCGCCAATGTCTGGTCTGCTGGTGACGCGTCCAGCCTGCCGACATCCAAGACCGCCGCGGCAATCACCGCCGAGGCGCCTGTCCTCGTCCAGAACCTGCTCCGTTCAATGGACGGTAAGGAACCCGACGCCACGTACGACGGCTACACCTCGTGCCCGTTGACGACCGAATACGGCAAAGTTCTCCTGGCTGAATTCAAGTACGGCGGGGTCCCGAAGGAGACCTTCGGCAAGTGGTTCGGTATCGATCAGGGAACTCCCAGGAAGGAGTTTTACTTCCTCAAGAAGCACTTCTTCCCGTGGGTCTACTACGAGTCTATGGTCAGTGGGAAGTGGGGTGGACCTAAGGGATGGCTGTAATGATAGACGAGAGCATGTATATTAGTGAATAGCATAGTTGAATAGAACGGCAAATACCTTTACTGCTTGAAGTAGGTGGGCATCGTCGCCGGCCATCGCCATGGGGCTCGGGCCGCGTTGCCCAGGTGGACCAACAACCCAGGCGAGGACGCTGATCGTCAGGAGTACGAGTATTGGTAAGGACCCTTGCTGCCGGTAGTTGATTCATATCTGCTCAGCCAATCACTACTACGTACTCTTTCGCACCAAACGATTCAAGAGTCGTACGTGGCCTTCGATCCTCCCATTCACCCTCCAGCCGTCCAAGTGGGAACGGGCCGCCAAGGGCACTTAAGACACATCTTTAGCCGGATTGTTTCTAGGCAAGCCATAGTCCAGCCCCTCAATGCTGAATTTTGGGGGCTCAATCTACGTCTATTGCCATCCCAGCAGATATCAGCCTGTTCGGCTCGATCCTAGACCGCTGGCTGACCACTCGGGCGTGGGACATGGCTGGCCTCTTCTGCCGCGGGCTGAACACCCTCCATTCCTGCTCCACCCCAAATTAGTGTCCAAGCAATACCACGATGCTTAATGCGATGCTTAAGGTTGCAGATGATCCTTGCCGCTTTGTGCTAGGACGCCTGGTTGGGCTTCTAGACCACGTCTGGCTTGGTCTTGCTCGTGGCGTCTTGATTCCACCAATCGCCCCTGGCCGCGTTATTGAATGGCCTTCTATGGGCCCGTCTGGGCACAGGCAAGGTTTGGGGCATGGGGAGTCGTCTCAAAATATCACGGACTCTGGGGTAACATCCGCTCTCCGGATAAATGGATGAATGAGCGGCAAAGCGAGGCCTTCCCCAGGATCGAGAGGATCCGGGAGTTGTGGCCTACCCCCCTGTGCTCAATATGAGGGCTCCTCCAATCAATTCCATCCACACCCAACTTCCTGCTCGGCTAGAGTAGCTGCGGAGGTCGCGAGCATCGAGGAGAAGCTTAGGCCCTGCCCTGTCAGAGTCTTGGTCTTGGATTTAGCCGGCTTGTCATGATCGTGTGAGGGCAGTTCTGGCTTTATATCTTCCTCCCTGCACCTCTGCGAAGCCAAGCTCAAGTAAACCCATCGCAAAAATTTCTACGTGAGGCTTCTGGACCTGTCTTGTCGTACCAAAGCTTGCGTACCCGTCTACAGCGCCATGGGCAAGGATACATTTACACTCGCCGGCCGCGAGTGGCCTAAAGTGAGCTGGTGGAAGATGAAGGGCATGCGCACTGTCTACCTTACCTTGGGGGCTGCGATGGTTACCTCTGCTACGAATGGTTTGTACATGCGCACAATTTGGACAGAAGTTTGGCATTGACCGCTGCTGCAGGCTATGACGGTTCTCTGATGAACGGTCTCGAGGCCCTGGAAGACTGGAAAAGGTGTAAGTAGATCACGCGTAATTGCTCAGATACGCTTTAAAAGCTTACGCTTCAGTTAAGCATATAATCATCCCGAAGGAGCGACGCTTGGTTTACTGGCAGCGTCTATGGCCATCGGCTCGATGCTTGCCATCCCCGTAGTTCCTTACGTCGCTGACATTTTTGGCCGTCGGTTCGGAGTCGTGGTCGGCTGCGTGATAATGATCGGTGGCGTGGCTATGGTTTCGATAGGATACAAGGTCGCACTATTTGTCGTTGGGCGCATCATCCTGGGATTTGGGCTGGGAATTGCCCAGGTCAGAACATCGGAGGTTGATGGCGAGCTCGTTGACTGACTGGATACCTAGGAATGCTCGCCTCTACTTGTCACTGAACTGGTCCACCCGCAACATCGAGCCATCTACAGTACCATTTACAACTCGCTATGGTACGTGGGCAGCTTGATTGGTGCCTGCGTCGCCCTTGGTATGTAACTGTGACGCCCGTAGCCCGGATGCCGATTAACAATACTAGGAACGAACAACATCACGGGCAGTGACTGGTCGTGGCGTGTGCCTTGTCTTCTTCAGGGCGTGCCATCAGTGTGCCAATTGGTTTTCATCTGGTATGTGGCCTCTCTGGCTGCGTGAAGATCAAACTGACCTGGCCCAGGTTTGTACCCGAGTCACCTCGCTGGCTTATTTCCAAGGGCAAGCCCGAGAAGGCAAAGAAGATCCTGGCCTATGTACATGCCCAAGGCGACGAGGATGACGAACTGGTCAACGTGGAATTCGATGAGATCCAGCAAACCATTGCGCTCGAGAAGCAACTCGAAGGCAACAGCTGGTCTGAGCTGTGGTCGACTCCTGGTAACCGCCACCGGTCCATCATCCTCATCTCCATCGGCTTCTTCTCGCAGTGGTCCGGAAACGGCATTGTATCCTACTTCCTGCCCAAGGTCTGTCATCCTTCCTCAGTCCAGAAATCGAGACCAGCAAGAAAACCTAACGCCAGCAGGTCCTCGAGCTCATCGGCATCACAGACAGCCACAAAGTCCTCACGATCAACAGCGTCCTCAACGCCGTGAACGTCGTCTCCGCAACGGGTATCTGTTTCTTCGTCGACAAGATCGGCCGCCGCAAGCTCTTCCTCACTTCTGTCATTAGCATGCTCCTCTGCTTCATCTCAACGACCATCGCCCTCGCCCGCTTCCCCTACGGACCCGGCGGCGCAGACAATAATGCCGGCAACACGGTGATTGTATTCATCTTCCTGTACTATATTTCATACAACATCGGCTTCAGCGGTCTTCTGGTCTCATACTCGTCTGAGATTCTGCCGTACCGCCTTCGCGCAAAGGGTCTGACACTGATGTTCTTCTGCGTGGATCTCAGTCTCTGGTTCAACCAGTACGTCAATCCGATTGCGCTGCAGCATATCGGATGGAAGTACTACATTGTATACTGTGTCTGGCTGGTCTTTGAGCTGTTTGTGGTCTGGAAGTACTATATTGAGACGAGACACACCCCGCTCGAGGAGATTGTCAAGTATTTTGACGGCGACCAAGCGGTTCTTGGTGGTGCGGCGGCCACCGAGAAAATCAATCAGTTGGTCACCGTTCAGGCAAGGAGTGCCGAGGAGACTGTAGGTGAGAAGGGACCGGCTGTGAGTGCGGAAGCTCGTTAGGGTCCATGCTCGACAGGTGTTGGCGGCCATCTACATCGTCAAGAAGTGTCATGCCTAGCATTGGATGAAGGACCTTGAATTCTGTTGAATAGCATAGGACCTATGCAGGAAACGGTCAACTAATTATCTATCTATTCGAATGACATGTAATGGCACAATAATAATTTCCACGCAGAAGCCCACCAACGCCAGGCCGAACGTTTCCAAACCGCAGATAAATCCAATCATGTAGATATCAGGACACTGTCAATCTCAACTCCTACCCTTGGAGCGCATCGTAACAAAAATGATTCCATTCCAGAATCCCCTCAGTGATCCCAGGGCCGCAACACCCACCATAAGCCCGTACGGTTCCCGCCCGGGATGCCGGAATGCATAGATACGGTTGATCGTCGGCGTGACCCAAGTCGTTAGAAGAGCAAGGAAGAACAGGATTGGCATGAGGAGGAACTTTCGCAGAGAGACGGCGGAATGTTGGCGGATAACGGGGACTGGCTCTGCCAATGTTAGTGGGATGAGTTAAAGTGGGATAGACAAAGTCTACCGTCAACAGCCTTCCCATCATGATGACATATCCGGACAACAGATTCATGGCTTGGAGATACCGAGGAGGATAGGACGAGGCAGTCAGTACGAGTAAGCATCAGCTCGTGTCTGAGCTTGAATAACTCGTGGGCGATGGCGATATAGAGCACGAAGACCACCAGGATGAGGAACCTGCGCCGGTGAGCCGATATATCCGTTTCGAATAGTAAGTTGAAGCCTACCATATTGGAGCATAGTAGAAGATGATGCGAAACAATACCCAATTCGGAGAAATTGAGCACCAGAACTAGGGCAAGCTGCCGTTACTTGGCATGCTCAGCAAAATCGCAGGTGGACTGTACTCACCGTCACACTCCCATACAAAGGTCCCTTCTCTTCACTCCGGATGAAGAGGAAAACAAGCGCCGGAATGAAAGTGAGCAACGTGATTACGGCGAGGTACATTTTCTCAAGCCTGCGCAGCGCCTCGGGCTCATAATGCCAGAAAACAACGAGCACGACGTCCCAGGTCATTGCGAGCGTCCAGAGCACGTCTGCCACTGGGAACCTGGAAGCCCGTCAGCAACGATCACCTCTTCAAGTCGGGAGAATGAGGCATATATGGATGAAGCTGTACATTTGCAGCGAAAACGCCTGGAAGCGACAGAGTCCCGACTCATTACCCGCCGCCGGCCCGCTCACGGAGATCATCGTCGCGATGAAATCGAACAGGTTGAAGAACGCATTGATCAGCATGATCCGGTGCGTAGGGCTGCGGAAGTTCGGTGAGCAGCAGAAAGTCGCGATGATAGTCGCCACGCCTATGAGGGACAACGCTGATGCCGTCCGTCCGGCAATGGACAGATGCTGAAGCTGGGAGGCCGAGAGTTTCATCGTGAATGTGCGCCTATGTCCCTAGACGGGGACCTTGGCCTCTTGCTCGGTGGGACGGTCGTTGGGATATCACATCTCTACGACGGCAGCCGAACGATGGATAGGGGCGAAGGTGTTGCAACGCAGATGATGGCTGAGATGACGCGAGAGATGGAAGAAAAGCAAAAAGGGTGGGGGATTGAAGCATTGTGCGATCTGAAGCACTATTACGCCATCTGCCACCACTGCGATAGCCTCATAGAGATCCACCGGCAAGTCATAATTGCTTTTTCCACCTTGCTGGGTCACATTCACGGTCTGCGGCGGGTTATCTTACGCAACGGCGAAAACCTGGGCCCTGCTGGGCTCCCAGGGGTCTCCATGAGTAGAGAATGGCTACATCGAAGCGATATATCGAATCAAGCTCGCGACCCTAGTTGGGCTTGATGTTTTTGTTGCTGCGCCTAGCTCCCCCGGGCCCATCCGGCCCATACCCCGACCTGACAAGCTCGGGCTGCAATCAGCTCACGAGCTGATCGCGGCGGAGAATGGGCCCAGCCGAAGACAAGTGGGTGGCTTCGAGAAGATCTCATATACGAACGGATGTCGCGATACAGCATCCGATGCCAATCCACAGGCTGACAGGCAGACGAAGCCGAGAGATCAGCATCACCTCAGCACGAGCCCGAGATAATTCGAGCGGCAGCCGCGGGTGGAGTTGGACTGGTCCAAAACGCCGGTATAGACGCCAAAACATGGCCGGGGCTCTATTGGCCCTAGACGGCAACCGTGGCGGTGCTCGAGATGCAGGGGACTCGGGTCGCGTGCACTGGCCGTGGGGCTCTCTCGCTATTTCCAAACAATCCTGGCCACTGGGAAGGCGATAGGCATGGACCATATTACCGATGGTCATGGTCCCTGTCGGTCCCCCGGAGTTTGCGAGGACATAAGCCGCCGCAGCACAACCCTAACGTCTCCATGTGGCCCAATACTCTGTCCTACACGATCTTCATATGGACCATGACTGACGGCATACCTAGAGAACACTCTGTAATGGACGAGGAAATTCAGAAAAGAAATTAGCATTGGACGGTTAAACTGGCGGCGAATCCTGCATCCTGACAGACTTCAACAGACACCAATAAATAAAGAGCTACCAGTCTAGGACAATAATCATTTATTATCTACAGTTATCTCTCCTTGACGATTCATAATGTAATAGAGGTTACGTAGAAAAAATTATATATGAGAGTTATATTACATTACGCGTGCCATTGTTATGCTATATAGTTACCTCGCGCCGAATCCTGTGATGCAAGCATAGGTCTAGAATCATCCGTTACATAGTTGGAGGTATCAATCCCCCGTGCAATGACTCTACCGCTTAATCTGATCTATCCTGCAGACAATAGACTCCTTCAGCCTTCCTCTAGCATGCCAACTCGTTTTACCTTATGAATACGGTCAGGCGTGGGCTAGCTCGTTCCCGTCAAGAACAGCCGGGCAGCGTCCTATTGCGTCAGAAGAGATTGAATAGAGCTCAACAGATAGGGGAACGGAAAACAATGCTCTCAAAGGTTTTAGCTCCAAATTTATGGCTTTTACGAGACCGTTCTATGATCCATATACCCTATGACGCAGCTGGCCATTTGTTGCCTCTGTTGCAAGCACAAAATGCGCCAAGTACCCAGTTTCCGAGTACTAGATTTCGTTTCTTCCCCTCCAGGACTCCTTCACCGTGATGCTCAAAAGAGGGTGGGTCTCAACTCTAGATGGCTATGGACGGTGGCTATGTTAACAGCCATTGCATCCGCTGCGACACTCCAGAATCCACCCAATGTATTCACACCTGCCTAGCACCCTTATACCTGACATCTATCTTACCATCGTTTCGACGGGACCCCATCGCGATAAAAATGTATAGAGAGCGGGTCTGCAAAGGGCAAGAGCGCACAGTGCTTTGAACGAAGAGCACTGCGCCCAGAACATGACCGCGCCGGTATTAGGCATTAGTTTCAAGCTTCGCGACCATTAGCAATACTAGAGCAATCAGAATTCTCGTCACTGATGCTCTTAATCACTGGAAGGATGATGAGCTGTATAATTTACATCCTATTTCCCGTACCAGTACACCGGTGGATAGATTCAAGCCGGCCAGTGTGAGACAATAGCTTATTTACGTGTGCGAGGCTCTGGAGGGACCCGACACTGAGACGTCAATGGATGATCGTGGCTCTTGAGAGCCATAATAAGGAATTAGGAGTGGGTATGGCGCAATATCGGTGAGGTTTGACCACCGTGATCACTGGGATTTGGATGTTTGTGTATGGGCTTGGCAGGCTTCAGGAGTGAATGCTGAAATCATCCAATGTTATGCTCGTAAATGTCTTTAGTGCTAGAGCAGAAGTATGGAGTGTAGTGACCTCTGTATATCGACCTCTACCTTCAGGCCCTCTTTATCATGACTCACTGGTTCAGCCCGTTTAGATAAGCCTGTAAATGACGCCGACTGTCCGTGAGGATATCGTAGCCAAAGTTATGGTCCCAGAATTCCTGCTGGTTCGATGGCACCTTGACACCCTCGGGCATATACTTCTGGGCACGTTCACGGACCTCAAAAACACGATCCTGACCCGCGTCCGACAAGATCTGCATTGCAGATACGCGTCTCAGCCGGACCTTCTCAAACACCTTGAGGCGATGGTGGATCTCGTCCTTCGTGGGCGTACCCTGGATACCGGCGAATATCTCGCCCAAGGCAGCGCCGTCTTCAATTGCCTGCGCTCCTCCTTGGCCTTGGTCTATGCGTCGGTTAGAGGTCCGGTCGTTAAATAAATCTGTCTGCGGTACTCACGAGGGAGCATGGGATGTGCTGCATCACCGATGAGCACCAAGCGACCTTTACTAAGGGCTGAGACTGGGTCGCGGTATAGGAGTGGCCAGCGTTTGATATTTGTTGCTTTTCTGCGCTTTGTTAGCGATGAACGACGTCGTAACCGATTTGAATACCTGGTGATCTTCACTACGTCAGGATGGAAGTCATGAAATTGCGCTACAACATCCTCTGCATCTGCAGAGCGATCCCAGTCTATCCGTCTTGTTAGCGGAATGCTCCTTGAGGGATCTTATGAGAAAGCTACCTTCTCTCTCATCATTAGCCCGTCGATCTTCATGTATAGCGACAAAGTTCTGAATCGTATTACTAGATATTGTAGATTCTGCTTAGCACAGATCATTGGGATTACCAGGGATCCCTACTCAGCACATGAGTACCAGACAATCCGTCTCATATTCTCGCCCGTAGAAAGGAACCTCGACAGACCGTCCTGGACACTCAAGGCGCCTGTCAGCAAGGGAGCAATCTCGGGGTCCCCCTCGAGTTCCTCGGTTGGAATCAACCACCGAAAGACAGCCCAGCCAGTTGCGACCGCAGGGGTAGGATGGCCGATAACATGACGAATGGCTGAACTGTGTACGCCGTCAGCTGCCACCAGCAGATCAGCATAATGGATTGATCCATCTCTGAGAGTGATAGATGCATCTTCCGCATTGTAATCAACAACGTCCGCCCGCAGGACGAGCTCGACCGGCTTCCCTAACCCCTCCGGGTCGACGGCGACTCGCCGCAGCTCTGAGTGGAGGTCTACTCGATGAGCCATCAGCCAAGGACCGCCGTAAAGCAGAGTGAAGTCCGGGTAGGTTGCGGTGAAGTTCGTCTGGAGGGTGATTCCAGACGCTCGCAGGTGGCTACGTGCGGTGACCATGCGGGATCTCTTGAAGTCGAACCCCCACTGCGCCAGGACTTGGGACGCGTTTGGGCAGACATTAATCGCTGCGCCCACCTCGCGGAGGAGACTGGACCGTTCGAATATCTTGTCATCGGACAGTCAGCTGGATTGGGATCAGTCTCAGAACCATTTAACCTCCACGAACCTGAACATCGTGTCCCTTTCGACGTAGCCCGATCCCGGCCGCAAGTCCTCCAATTCCAGCTCCTACGATGATGACCTTCATGGGTCAGGTCAGTGAGACTAGTATCTGACAGGGTGGTAGGCAGAATGTGCGCAGAGGGCTCTGATGATCGGTCAAGAAATGGCGGATCCAGCAAGCCGCCGTTGAGCTTGAACCTGCCCTCGAAGATGATGAACAATCTCTGCGCTCTGTCAGAAAGAAGCGCTTAGCTGAGGGCCGTTACACGGCAGCAGAGCCAGCTCACGCAGGAAACCAGGTGCTCCTTGCTTCGCGTCATCCCTTGTCCTGGAATCGGACGAGGGTCCGGCCAGATAGTCACCAGTTTTGCTGACCTGAAAACATAGGTCCCATAAATATCTCCAGGCGGGAGCTCTGTAGACAAATATGCATCGATGCGCAAGAAAAGTATGAGAAAAATAATATGTTGTGACGAGGAGATAGGACCCTTATTTAGGTATATGTCCCTGATATAGCTAATATCTCAGGCAACGGTTGCCGATGAAAGGCCAACTTCCCGACGAGCTTCATAGAAATGTGATATCAGAATCAAGAGGACTCTTGCCTGCTTACTCTAGACATCCTGGGTCATCGTAAGCCTGGATACTATGACTATACCCCTCTGTTCATCTTTCTCTACCCCCCAATATAGAATTAGTCATCACCCCGCACTTTGATTGTCTTCCAGGGAAGACGACCAGCATCTGGAGCACATTTTTGAGTCGACAGAGAAATAGACAGACAAAGAAGACGACTGAAGAACAAGATGCCTCGTGCCGTTGCGAAAGTGGGAGACCGCATCATCGCCGAAACCGACACGTGGGAGACGGTCGAGGGAAATATCTACGTATGCATGCCTGCTTTGCTGTTGGACAATCCTGATCTCCAAGCAGTTCCCTGTCGCGTCCATCAAGGACAGGAGCATTCTCCGGCCGTCTGATCTGTCTACGTTCTGTCCATGGAAAGGGCATGCTTCGTACTGGAGTATCGTGGTCGATGGTCTGCTGCTATCCCCAGCGCAAAGAGAGGCTCCGTGCTGATTCCTGCCTCCCAGGCAAAACGATTGACAGCGCAGTGTGGTACTACAGCGTGCCGTATGATGCGGCCAGCAATGTCAAGGACCATGTAGCCTTTTGTGAGCTCTCTCTCTCTCTCTCTCTCTCTCTCTTTTTTTTTTTTTTTTTTTATTTTTGACCCGTCTAACGTCATCAGATACGAACAAGGTCGACATCATCGAAGAACAGTAGATACAATAATACCTAGCAATAAATATTATCATCAATTTTGATCGATCTACAGTTTTGACACTGCGCTGCTTGTAAACCCTCCATCCACCACTAGGTTCTGGCCCGTGATATACTTGGCCGCGTCGCTGGCCAGGAAGAGCGTCGCGTTCGCCACGTCGAGTGCATCCCCCATCCTGCCGATTGGAATCGGCTGCTCCATGATCTTCCGATAGGCATCCTCCTGGCCATTCGTCCTCAGGCTCTCCACAAGCGGCGTATACACAAGGCCTGGAGAGACTGAGTTCATCCTGACCCCCTTGGGCGCATACACGACCGCGGTCACTCTGGTAAAGTGAATCACTGCTGCCTTGGCCGCAGAGTATGCGACCTGCGGCTTGCCGATATAGCGTAGACCTGCAATAGAGGCGTTGTTGACCACAACACCGGACCCCTGTTTCTCCATTATGGGAAGGATCACATGGCAGGCAAGGTACACGGTCTTCAGGTTGAGCTGCTGCTGCTGATCCCACAGCTCCTCCGGAATGCTCGCTGGATCGCCCGTCGCCGTTGTACCGACGTTGTTCACCAGGATGTCGATTCGGCCGTGTTTTGCCAGGACAGCGGCTGCGACTCGCCGCACCTCGCTCATCGAGGTGACGTCCGCCTGTATGACGTCGCAGGTTCCCCCTTCCGATCGGATCCTGGCCGCCGTGTACTCTGCTGCGGCCAGGGAAAGGTCACAGCCAAAGACCTTTGCACCGTTGTGAGCGAGGAGACGTGCGATCGCTGCGCCGTTGCCCCAGACGTCAGAGCCAGGGATGCGCGACTGGCCGATGCCCATGACGAGGGCGATTTTGCCCTGGAGGTCGGCATATTTTGGGAAGGCGTTGGCCATGGTTGGGCAGGTGCTGAGTGTGACTATGTGCGACGTAAATGTGCGAGGTTCGCTGGACTGGACGGGTTCAGCACCATGCAGTCTTTACAAGACAGATGCAATGCCGGCGTACTGTCCGAAGGCCATCGAGCAGAACTTAATATCGGGAGTCACTCCGTGGTAGATGGACATGACTCGTGAGGAGGTCCCTCAGAGGTGGAGAAGGGACCAGCTCCTTGCTGAGACGGCGAGCAATGACTGGCTTGATAGAGGGCAACCGCTCACATAAGGCAATTTCTTGCCAGCATATCACAGGCGGGGGATATACGACAGACTCCGGGCGTCCCTATAAGAAAGGAATGGAGCGACAATAAGCACATACCCCGGCATGAGGGGGTCTCCACTCGACCTAGCTCTGGATGAGTTCTGGGTGCTTTGACATCGGCTTATGTGCCCACTATCTGCTGCTCGTTCACTGCTCACAGACCTATCAGCAAACGAGCACATCTGATACGTGCATAGAGCTAGGACATAGGCCGAGTCTGCCATACTTGAGCTCTACGTCTGGTGTAGCCGGCTATGGAGAACGTAACTGGGTATATGTCTGTCAACAGCTCCAGGGATGCCATCCAGATATTCAGGCCGTTTCTGATTGAGAACCCATGGAAGCGAGGATCCTTGGAAGTCCGATATAAGCAACCTGTTTCTATTGACAGTATATATGAAAGCCCAATTTCAGTAGCTATTTCTATTGACGATCTACAAAAGCCCGACCTCAGCAGCCTTTATCTGCAGCGCCAGAATTCTGGAGTAATATCTCGAAATGGCCAGATTGCCACCCATAAACCACAGCCCTTTATGTCCCGACGGCCTCCAGATGCCTCGCATCTCACCGTGCTCGTCAAAGCCCCATACATCACCAACGGAATCGGCCGTTTCGTCACCGAACAGACGCCTGGTCTGCGTTCGCATATTCTGGTAGCCTGTAGCCAGGATGATCTCGTCCGCCTCGAGTTCTGTCCCATCCGCAAACTTGAGGCCACGGGGCTGGATCTCACTGATCTCAACTCCCTGCTTGATCTTGATATGGCCGTCGATGATGAGTTGGCTGGCACCAACGTCAATATAATAGCCACCTCCGCGCTGGAAATACTTTATGAGCAGCCCTGCGCCGTTGGGCCCATTGTCCACCTTAAACCCTGCCTTTTCAAGTCCTGTAATCGTCGCTGCATCATGCTTATTCTGGATTGCCGTAACGCCAATCTGCTGTGTCTTGAGCAGCTCGGCCGGCATCCCCCAGAACCACAGGTCGGCGTCCTCAGTTGGCGGTGCCTGCTCATCATACAGACCCTTGAGCCCGATTTCCGTGATCGCCTCAGAGGAGATCACGCACGTCGTGCTCCGCTGAACCATTGTTACCTCGTACCCCTTTTCGTAGAAGTCCTGGGCAATATCATGGCCGGAGTTACAGGAGCCAATAACGACGGCCTTCTTGCCTTTGTGCTCATGCAGCGCTCCTGCAAAATCGGAACTGTGGCAGATCCGATCGCCCTTGAAGCTGTCGATGCCGGGTATGGGAGGAATGTACTTCTCGCCAGAGTGGCCCGTCGCCTGGACGATATGTCGGGGACGCACTGTCCGCGACGAGAGCGTGCCGTCAGGACCCCGTCGCTCGAGGACAACAGTCCACTGCTTCCCATCCCAGCTCGGTGTCTGAAGAGT
This sequence comes from Aspergillus spinulosporus, assembly GCA_003574815.1. Taxonomy (NCBI): domain Eukaryota; kingdom Fungi; phylum Ascomycota; class Eurotiomycetes; order Eurotiales; family Aspergillaceae; genus Aspergillus; species Aspergillus spinulosporus. The sequence continues at coordinate 46,634 of QPHH01000037.1, read as the reverse complement.
CGTCCGGGTCCAGACGTTCAGCTCGAGGATTTTGGCATACGCTTCGAACCACTCCGCCAGCTTGTCCTTAGGCGTAAACACCGGCCAGTGCGGCGGGAAGCTCAGATAGGGCATATGGTCGTACCAGACGGGATCATGCAGGACAAGCTGCTTGTATCGCTGCCGCCAGTTGTCACCGATGCGGTCGTTCTTATCGATCACCAGAGTATCGACATTCAGCATCTTGAGTCGTGCAGCTGCTGTCAGTCCTCCTTGGCCAGCACCTATCCCACATCAGTTTCTAAGAGGCCCCCGCAAAAAGGAAAAGTAAAAAAAGATAAAAAAAAATCTAGAAGGAAAGAAGAACATACCTATAATCAGTACGGACGGTTCCCTGCCCATAAACTCTTCATCCGCCTCGCGTCTCTCCTGCCAATTCTTCCGGTCAGGACGCCCACCGTGCTCGACCCCCTTGTTCCGGCGGCCATTAAGAGGCTCCTCATGCCCTTTCAGCTCCAGCAAGGAGGTAAAGAACGTCAGGATCTTCCAATCTCCATCTTCCTCCGTGAGTCGTACAATCCCACGCCCTCTACCAAGTTCAAGGTCCACGGTGGTGAAGAACTGAATGCCGTTAGAGTTCCCAAGTCCATCCAGTGCACAAGCTGTCGGTTTACGAAAGTCAGACGATCGGTCGATCTCGACATGGAGAGCGCTCGGTCGAGTACGGTCGAGGAAGGAGGTGATGCCGTCGTGACCCTTCGCAGTGAAGAGATCCCACGCGAGGCACAAGTGGTCTCTCCAGTAGCTGTTCCTAGAGAAGAGAGCTGCGACGGACTTGTTGTCCTGCTTTGTTAGGGCACCGTTGAACTGATCGATCACCATCTGGGCCACCGCGTCCACGTCGGCCGCGGAGAGATTTGCAGGCTGTGTCGCCGGAAATTTGCCCAGCGGGACATTGACTGGGCCATTCGACTTCGTAGAGACTGTCATGGTCGTACTATTTGCTGATGATCATAAAACTAGGCCATCCAGAAGATGAGCCAGACTTCTTATATCGGGGGAGCGGAATGAACTCCCGCGATAGCATCACTCAAAATTCAACCAGCCCCTCAAAACTCCTCCCTAAACCTCCGCACCCCGCAGACCTCGCTCGGCAAATGTCCGATATGATTGATGTGTGACCTGCTGCCTGGAGCCGTCGAACTCTTCAGTTGAACGACCGGCCAAGAAGACAACTCCGCTGATCAGCGGGGTTGCGAGTTCATGACTCGAGCCGACGCCTCGTCGCTGCATGATTGGGGCATGATCCTCCACTAAATTGAATTAGACTGACGCGGGCAGTCCGGGGTAGGGCATTGCGGGGGGGAGTCCTTGGAGTTGGCATGTCTTCTGGCTAGAGCCGTTGCTCTGGTGCAGGTCCTGTAAATACTAGTAAAGCAATCCTCTCAACTCAACTCCTCTCAAGAGCCACTCTCGGACTGGGACTGATCGAGCCCTGCTGTTGCATGCTCTAAGTTTTTTCGTGTTGAATATTGTTTGTTGTAAAACCACTATGGCTGCAAGCGATACAATGGAGGAAAACCTCGCAGTCGATGTCGAGAAAAAGCACCAGGCAACTTATACCGAGGATATCCAGGAACTGAGCATGGAGGAGATACAGGCAGAGAAGAGGCAAGTCAATGATTCTAATGACTGGCACTATATACGCTAACTGCTCTGTTCCCTCCGCATCCCAGGCTTGTCCGCCGGATTGACAGACGCCTGCTTCTTCCAATAGCGATCATCTACCTGTTCTGCTACCTTGACAGGTCAAACGTGGGTATGCAGGTCGTTTCGCTCAGCATGGGCAGAGCTTAAACGTTGGTAGGGAATGCAAAAATCATGAATTCGACCACCGGTGACACCCTGATGGAGGTCAACGATATCTCTAACCACCAGTACACAATCGCAATGATGGTCTTCCTGGTGGCGTACTCTGTCTTTGAGGCACCGAGCAATCTTGCGCTCAAGTCCTTCCGACCGCACCGATGGCTTGGATTACTTGTCATTGCATTCGGTGCCTTGTGCACTGGTATAGGCTTCACGCACAACTTTACAGAACTGGCAGCCCTCCGGTTCTTTCTTGGGGCAGCTGAGGCGGGCGTGTTTCCTGGTATGATCTTCTATTTCACTTTCTGGTATAAGCCGAGCGAGCGCGCTATCCGCATCGCGATTTTTATGTGTAGTGCCACGCTCTCGGGGGCGTTCGGCGGGTACGTGACTCCGGTATCAAAGAGAAAGAGGAATTCAAACGCTAATATTTCAGGGCCATCGCATACGGAGTCGGGCATCTGAACGGCCGGCAAGGTCTGGAGGGCTGGAGATGGCTCTTTATTCTCGAAGGCGTCCCTAGTAGTGAGTGGACGTTTGCTGCACGTCAACGAGCAGATGGCTAAACCGTTGCAGTTGCCCTTGGGCTCCTCGTGTTCTTCTTCCTTCCAAGCTACCCTGAGAAAGCTGGCTGGCTCTCTCCTGAAGAAAAGGAGCTTCAAGCCCGTCGACTGGGAGCCTACCATTGCTCTGGGTAGAACAACCGGCTCGCAAACCATTGAGAAAGAGATTACTTGCTAACACATCCCAGTGAGGACAAGCTCAACTGGAACGATGCCAAAGACACACTCTGCTCCGTACAGCTTTATATGCACTACCTAACATACCTGACCGTCGGCACGGGTGTGGCCTCAATGGCATATTTTGCTCCCACCATCATCGAAGGTCTCGGCTATAGTGACCTCCAAGCACAGCTATTTACCGTCCCACCTTATGGCATCGCGTATCCCATTACCATTTTGCTAGCCTGGTTCTCGGACCGTTTCAAATCTCGCGGTGTCGTTGCAAGCTGCTCCTGCGCCATGGCCTCCATTGCGTTCGTTGTTCAAGGTTCAATACACTGCACCCTTCACTCGCAACGGCTAACAATTATTTCCTTTCTTTTCTCTAGCTGCCCTTCCTGCAGATGCATTCAAGGCACGCTACGCCTTTCTTGTCCTCGCCACAACCTGTGTTTTCGGCGGTCTGCCGTCTCTCAACGCTTGGGTTGGGGACAACGTCCGCAACACCACCGCAAGCTCGCTGACGATCGCTCTCAATATCGCCTTCTCTGGGCCGGGCCAAATTATTGGTGTCTGGATCTATAGAGCCCAGGATGCACCGGCGTACCACTTGGGCCATGCGGTTAATGCGGCCATGAGCGCTGTCGCCGCAGGATTGGCTCTTGCGTTAACAGTGCATTATCGAAGAATGAATAAGAAGATCAAAGGCACTAGGGAGCCGTTGTGGGTGGCCTGAATGTACTCAAAAGACTGTCTACAAGGGACCGGTCTCTGATCTCCCTAAAAAGGGCAGATTTCTTATCATCCTGCAACTGTTTAACCGAGCTTCTAGATCAGAATACAAGATAGCAGTGATTAATTTCAAGAACTCGTAGCTGAGGCCTTTCATCTTGGCCCAATTAGCTCTTGTATCAGTTAATGATGTATGAGTTCAAAACCGACTTGCTTGGACTAGGACCGGCACTTCTCATTGACAGTGTAAATTGAGGCCCCATAATCGGTATACACGAACTCCACACAGTGATCCAAATATAAGACAGCCATTCACAGTAACTAGCCACGTCAATCATACATGAAACTGTGCGGGGTCGATTCGGAGAGAAGCCCAGTCTCCGGCCGTATTCTATTCCCCCACCGCATGAGTAGAGATTCCTTCTAACCGGTGCCGCTGGTGAGCAGCAGACCCCAGCCATATTATCCAGTAAATGAACAGCAGCGCTGTTGGGCTTAGATATATCGCCCTTTGACCTACCACAAGGCCGTCATCCAACTCCCTGTACGTCCCCCGCTATTTTGGATAACAACCTCTAGGGACTCAAGAATGAGTTCGTTCAACCCTCACCCGACCAAACACCTGGCAGAGTTGAATGGAAAAACCGTCGTAATCACTGGGGGTGCAGGAGGTATTGGTGCTGCCACTGCAAAGGTCTTCAACCTGCACGGCGCCAATGTTGTCATTGCCGACGTCCCCAGCTCCAATGAAGCCGCTCAGAGGTTGATTGCCAACTTGCCGTATCCGGAGAAGGCGTTCTTCTGTCCTGTCGACATCTTGAACTGGAGAAAGATGTTGGGTCTGTTCCGTAAGACGATACGGAGATTCGGATCCATCGACACCGTTGTCGCCAATGCAGGAATCATGGAAAAGACTGACACTCTCGACACCGAAAGTACTGATGAAAACGGTAACCTGCTCGAGTCTACCGATGCCTTCAACGTCATTGACGTGAATGTCAAGGGGACCCTAAACAGTAAGTGTTCCTGGGGACCCAGGGGCTGCATTCTAACGGCATCACAGCGCTGCGTCTGGCAATTCACTACATGAAACCCTCCCCCGACAGACCGGCCGGACGCAAGTCAGTTGTTCTGGTCGCCTCTACATCTGGCTATTTTGGCGGAACTGGAGTATCAGCATACGTCTCTTCGAAACATGCAATCATCGGACTGCTACGAAGCTCGCATGTCGCAGCCAGCCAAAACGGTGTCACAGTCACTGCCGTTGCACCCTTCTTTACATACACCAATATCACGGCCAAGTCAGGAGCGCGATGGCAGGCGGATGGGCTGAAGCCGAACACAACGGAGGACGTGGGAATGGCGATTGTATTGAGCTCGGTGGAGGGGGAGAGCGGGAGCTGTACTTTGGTATGCAGGGTCTATACCCTACTTTCTCCATCCTCTTGTAATTATGGTGAAAGCTGATGCTGATTGAGTCCAGGTTGCTGGTCCGCATCGCAGAGAGATGGAGGCAAGCCGGAGTGCGGTTATGCCACAATGGCTAGGCAGCGATATCCATGATTTTTTCCAGAATGCGTTCAGGATCATTTTGAGTAGTGGGGGATATAATCTCCCTAAGGCGTCGAAGATCTAGCAGATATCAGAAAACGAGGCCCGCTGGATTACGCTTTAATTCCTCTCATTGGAGATTTCTCTCCAGAGCAGATACATAACAAGTTCACTGCTTGTTGGCCTCACTAACAACCCTCTGAATTGTCTCTTCAACACTTTCCTCCTCCAAGCTCAACAATCCATTCGCCAGAATCTTATCCTTTGCGTAGTTGCTCCCCAATCCCGGGATATTACCGTACACCGTAGCCCTCACAAGCGTCAGAGCACCACTAAAGTCACCCTTTTGCAACTTAGCAGTGGCATCAATAACTTCTGCGTCAGTGGCTGTATGCTTAACCGTCCAGGAAGTCTCGGTCGCTTTCTCAAGGGCAGCGAGGATCTCATTCTGCGAGGTTTCAACCGAGGAGATGTAGAGGTATTGATTCGCCGTAACACTGGGACGTCTCAGGACGGAGACCAGAGCGCGTCCGAGTTGTACCTGGTTCGTGAAGGTGAACTTCTTGTTGCCATCGTCCCAGATAGTCGCGGTGCGAGACCCAATGTCGTAGCCTAGGAAGCCGTTTGCGATTCCCTACACCGTACCGTCAGAAATATATCTTCACCTTGTGAAAGGGGGATATCAACCCAGTCGAACAGCCCGGAACACGCGATGCCCGTCCAGCTGATATCGTTCTCCTTCGTCTTCAAATAGTCAATCACTTCCTTCTTCTGCCCGAACAGCGGAAGCAGCGCAAGCACGGCATCATTCTGACTCTCAGCAGAGAACTCAGAAGGAATGAACCTAGACACCCCAGCCGCCACAGCAGCATCAATGAGCTTCTTTTGCTCAGTGAATGCAGTCGCGCCGACGGCAGAAATCACCGCATCTTGCCCGGTTAGGGCTCCGCGCAGCTTAGTGAGCGAGAAGTCGGATTTGCGGACTGTGACACCAGCGGGGAAACTTGCAGTGCTGGTAGCGCGCGTGAGGACCGTGATGTTAAAGTCTGGCGTCTCCAAGAGGGCTGCCAGAAGGATCTGGCCGACAGCTCCGCTGGCCTGAAGTTACATTGTTATGGACATGAAGAGTAGGGGGCTGAAGGATGATAGTGCTTACACCAACAAGAGTGATGTTCTTCAAGGGAGAAGACATGTTGTTCTGATTGAACTGGACAATTGGGATGATGAGATGTCTCTATCATGCAAAAAGTGCTCTTATATATCTTTTGCTATAGAGGTCTTGCTGATCAATATCTTCTGCTTCATCCTCGGCCCCCCTCCGCATTCTCCGCTCCAGCCAATAAAGATAGAGAAAAGGGCTTATCTCATTCTACTCACTACGTCGACGGCTCTAACCTCCTCCGCTTTCTCCGTCCTCCAACTCATCGTGAGCAATACCGTTATTAAAAATCAATCATCCTTGTGTCGGGATGCCCCGTCGAGAAATCGCCCCTGGTCGCTCGTGTCTGGAGTGCCGCCGCCGCAAGATCAAGTGCGATCGATCACACCCATGCTCCTATTGCGTCAAGGTCAGGATCAATTGCAAATATCCTGCGTCGCGCCGCGCTGGCGAAGATGACAATGCGCTCAGCCGTGTCGCATCACTCGAGTCCAAGATCGTGGCGCTGGAGAAGCGTCTGGCTGAGGTTGAGGAGCCGTCGCGACCGGGATCGGCTCCTGGCTCGAAGCTATCAGCACAATATGGAGGCAGTAATCGATCTAAAGACCCTGTATACAGTGAAGTCAGGGTACCCAGGGTACAGGGTGAGGGAGCGATGCTCAATCCGTTAAGCTCCCCTCCAGCTGCTACTGCTGGGACTCGGTCATCGATGCTCCTGCAGCCCCAGGCACCTGTCGATCTCCATCTATTTCGCCCAACACCAAGCGCAATCGCGGCCCTCTGGCAGAGGTACCTGGAGATCGTAGACCCTGTGCTGAAGATATTTCACACACCGACTGTGCAGATGTTGGTCTTTCAGGCAATTCAAGGACGTGATAAGCTGGATCTAGCATCGGAGTGTCTGCTCTTCGCGATTTACTATGCGATTGTGGCAGCCATGACCCCATCGGTCTGTAAATCCGAGCTCCAGGAGGATCGAGAGAACTTGTTAAGACGGTATAGCCTGACCCTACCAAGCCTCTGTTTGGCTGCCTCCCGCCCATATTAACGCAGTGTATGTAATTCAGATATCGAACCGCAACCGAAAACACCCTCTCACGACTGAACCTGTTGAACGCGACGGATATGACTGTATTACAAGCGTTCACTATATACCTTGTAAGAATTACAAAAGCCCGCTTCTGGTTATTTGTGACTATCACTAACAGACCAGATAACCGGCCGAAACGACCCACATGGGCCCGACGTCTACGCCCTCGTTGGCCTCGCCATTGGAATGGCCCTAAAAATGGGTCTCAACCAGGACGGTGAAGCGCAGGGGTACCCGCCGTTCGAGGTAGAAATACGCCGTCGGGTGTGGTGGCAGCTCTTTACTCTAGACATCCGAGTCGCGGAGGATAGAGGCTCAGAACCGTGCATACTGGAATCTTCCTTCAACACCCGTCTACCGTCAAACGTGGCAGATACAACCCTGCATCCCGCCATGAGTAGGCCGCCGCATGGGCAGGGTCGAACGGAAATGCTGTTCAGTCTGGTGCGATTCGAAGGCAGTTACTTTGCGCGACAGATGGTCTTTTCTGAGAGGTTCCGCGCAGAGAATTCGTACGCGCGGTTATCGTCGAACGAAAGGCGTCACGCGATAGATCTGTTCCAGGAGCGGATCGAAAAGCAGTATCTAGGGTACTGTGATGAGAGGATTCCGCTGGATAGGGTGACCGTACAGTCTATAAGGCTTATTCTCGCTAAGCTCCGGCTCGTGGTAGCGGCAGGCGCGGAGGATGAGGAGGACACCGTCTCGAAAGGACGAGCCAGTACACGTTCGACCAGAAGCTGGGCTCGGATTCTGCACGATGCCGAGGCACTACGGGGCTACAAAGAGGGCAAGCAGTGGCTGTGGCTGTTTCAGACGTACATCGAATGGGACGGTATCGCCCACCTACTCCAGCGTCTTCGCGCAGACCCTCCTCGAGACGAGGACGAGCAATGGGGATTAGTTAGCAGAGTCTACTCGTACTGGAAAGAGAAACAAAGTTTCCAGCGGGACGGACGTTGGAAGGGAGTTCAAGATCTGTGGTCTCAGGTCCTGGATAGACGGTCAGGGGTCTATACCACTTGAGACGAAATAGATCATGTTAACCAGGCTAGAAAATTGCCCCTCTACACCTGTGCGCTCGCTTCTTAATGTTGAGAAGCATTGGATTGGTATATGGCTGCTTCGACAAGGACTAGTTGGGAGATTTGATTCTATACCTGAATACCGAGTCCAGCCAAAACCAGCGTTTCCCCCTCACCATAGAATAACCGGTTTGACCGTCACCCCGGACTTCATATCACGGATAGCCGTCTCAAAGGCCTCGGCCTGGTAGAATTTGACGATCCTATCCAAGGGCAATTTACCCTCGTTGACCCAGTTGAGCAACTTTGGAAGATACTCTTGAGGTACGACATCGCCCTCCACGACCCCAATGAACTGTTTCCCGGACACCATGAACTCGTGAATAGGAATGGACAGCGTGGCTGTCTCAGGGGCTGTCCCAACCTGCAGGATCTTGCCCTTGAATGCCGTCATCTTGACACCCTCTGCGATCAAGGCAGGCACACCGGTGGTGTCGAGGGTGATATTCGAGCCCAAACCACCAGTGATCACTTTCACAGCTGCGGTTACCTCATCTAGGGATATTCCCTCCGCTACCTTGACAACGTGGGTAGCGCCCAGCTCTTTTGCCAGTTCGAGTCTGGAATCGTGCCGGTCGATGCCGATAATCTGCGCGCATCCAGCTATCTTCGCGCCCATGACCGCGCTCAATCCGACACCCCCCAGACCCATGACAGCAACGCGGTCCGCAGGACGTGCACTGGCCGCATTAATGATGGCGCCGGTGCCCGTTTGGATCCCGCAGCCCAACGGGGATAGCAATGCCAGATCCTGTCGGCTCTTCACCACACCGGCAACATTGACGATCGAGTCTTGCTGGACGATCGACAGACTGGCAAAGCTGGACTGCCCAAAAAACCTGCCGTAAATATCAGCGCCAGAAGCAGGCTCCGGTGAAGAAGCGTCGCGGAAGACATAGTCTTCCGCCACGGCTTCAAAGTTAATAGCGTTGAAGTTGAAGCAATGGGCCGGATGGCCGCCATGGCAAGGCTCGCAGGCCTTGCAGGCCGAGAAGGACAGGATAACTGGATCACCGACTCTGGCAACTGTTGTGTCCGGTCCAACACCCCGCACGTACCCGGCGCCTGTAGATAGATGTGAGCAGGACGGCGGGAGGCCCGCGGGGGCAGTGCAGTACCTTCATGACCCATTACCCTGGGGTAATGCACTCCAAACCCCGTCTCCATCCCCGCGAAATGGAGATCCGTCTGGCAGATGCCTGATGCCACCATCTCGACGAGGAGTTCTTTTTCACGCAGCGGACGGAGAGCGACATTCTTCAGCTTCCACCCGCCCGATTTGTGCGGGCCATACGAGACCAGCGCTCGCGGTGACGTTTCGGCAGCCATAGTGCGGTAGTGCTCTATATCCAAGATGAGCGGCGTTCCAGGCCTGGGCTTGGTCGGGGGTATAGAGACTGAGAGTCGGAATGTGTGGGAGAGGCTGGAGCGCCGAGGAACGGTGGAGTATAGTGGGGGTGGGAGGCTGGCGGAGATGTAGTGGGATAAACGCTTCGCCTCCCAATAATTTTATAGAAAATCGGCAAGTATTATCGGGTAAAGTATTTGAATACCAAATCGTGAGCTCGATATCACATTCCTAATTTCGGATTCTTCATGTTGTGGTTCTCGCCTGCCTGGGGTGTGCTCAGCCCTAAATGGAACGTAAACGGTAACAGATAGGAAGGCTGCATTGCGCTGGGAAAGCAGATAATAGAGCCAGAATAGCCATCTAGATTCCGATTATCTCAGTGGCCAAAGGGATGATGGTTGGCGACAAATATAACGATTATCCAAGGGTAGCCTTGTGGAAGACGCCGTGTTTTAGGGCCTTATTGGTCAACGTTTTCCTCCATAACCTACCTTGTGTCTTTACATGTACATGATTGCCAGATGTTTTCCGTGATTGCCCGAGTACCAATTTCTCGAGTGATTCAGTTCATAGAATGGCTGCGTAGTAGAACCCGCGAGTCCCGGAGAGGATATGATGTGGAGCATAACGGGCGCCACGAGTGGCCAAACGGTGGGCAGAACCAGGTCTTTTCATTGGAACGAGACTTGAAAATCTCTTGCTTTGCGCTCAATCCCATTCGCCAAACCAGACCCCAGCCCTGAGCTCTGTACCCCGCACCCCCGTGCTGGTGCTGCGCTGCTTCTCCAGACTCTCCCGGCGCCGCTGCGGTGGCGATGCCATCACTCACTTCCCCCAAATCTCAACTACACAAACTGAGCGTGTCATGACCTAATAAAAGCGAGCTTCATTGCCATGGACCCTGGACAGTATCAATGCCGGATCTGCTTCAAGCGGTATAGACGTAGAGAGCATCTCCAGCGCCACAATGGCACGCATACCGCAGACCGGCCGCACCGCTGCGCCAGCTGCGACAGCAGCTTCCAGCGAACGGACGTGCTTAAGCGACACTTGCGGACGTGTCCCGGCAGAGTCTCAGATGCGAGCCAGACGACCGGACGGAGAAGGTCCTGTACCCGGTGTATTCGGCTGAAGAAGGCTTGCAATTCAGCGCATCCGTGCCAGCGGTGCTTCAGCCAAGGGGTGCACTGCTCCTATTCGGACAGCGCTGTCGTTCACCGAAAGAAGCCAGACAATTCGCAGTCACTAGCGCACAGTGACGCGCTCGATATGGGCTCGGAGATAGGTAATTTCGAGGTCGATGTCTTGTCCACGGCGACCCTCCAGATGCCCTTGCCCGAACCCGACCTGCAGCTTGGAGCCTTTATGCCCAATCCCTCAGATACCCCCTTCTTCCCCGAGGGACTTGACTACTCCAGCCTCAGTTGGCAGGACTTTCTGACCATGACGACCGAGAGCGAGACCCTGCGAACGCCGCCCTTGGAGGCCAGCTATGCTCCCTCGCTGCGTTTTCTTGATCGATTCACCAGCAACACTGGATTCGTCGACAGTTTCGACTGCGGATCCAGGTATCAACGAGAACAGATGCTCTCCTGGTCAGAGCAAGATTCGTGGACCTGGCTAGACGACTCCCTTTCGCTCAAGACCCACCAGATTCTGCTGCTGGTAAAAGAGGTGGTCATGATCAAGCCGCGCAACAGCGCAGTGACGCTCGACTGGTCTCCGGTCTTAGAGCAAATGTGTCTGCAGTTCTTCTCGCCATCGAACCTGCGGAAATATCTGCAGTCGTACTGGGCGATATGGCATCCACATGTAAATATCGTCCACCGACCGAGTTTTGACCCTGTAGACGCAAAACCGGCCGTACTGGCCACGATGGCACTCATCGGTGAGCCGGTCTACCCCTTCCAGACATTCCCCCCAATATCGAAAGCGCTGCTAAAGGCGTGTAGGAGCTTGCGTTTCTCCCGACCCGTCAGACAACGAAAACGCCCGGATGTGGTTTAACTGCGTGGAGGAGTTGGTCTTTATCGACGAAGACTTCAACAGCGACCTATCATTCTTCTCCTCGGCAAAGATATCTGCCCACCGAAATAAGATACAAGCACTCCAGGCTGCGTACATGGTCTGCTTATACCAGACATGGGAGGGCAACGACGCGAGTAAGCGTAGAGTGCGTCGCAACCGGTTTGCGACGCTCGTCTCAGTAAGCCGCCCGGGAACTATATCAGTAAAAGGGCGGGATTGGGCTAGTAGGGCTGACATTAGTGAAGACGGCTAGAGATATCGGAATCCCCATGGCAAGGCACCTGAACTACAGCCAGCAGACCAGATCTGAATTCGACTGGCGAGAGTTCGCCGTTCGTGAAGAGTTCGTGAGGTGCGCAAGCCCAGTTGTTACCCACCCAATCGATCTTTACACCCCTACCCCTTACGCAAACTAACCTACCTTGTTAGGGTTCTGACATGGACATTCCTACTCGACACGGCCTTCATCATTTTCAACAACCTCCCACCGCGGATGGTGATTAAAGAAATGAAAATCCACACTGCCGTTCCAGAGGCGTGCTTCCAAGCAATGAATGCGGACGAATGCTACGAGAAGATCCATCTTTTCCTACCGTCGGAGAGCCTCTACTGGAAAGTGTCTCTCTGTAGTGCCTTTCAAACTCTCTGCAGAGAGAGCTTAGAAGTGACTGTCCGTGACGGCCTTGCGGCTCTGGGACCGTTGAACCTATTCGCTTTGACATCTGGTATGAGCCAACTCTTCCTGTTACAGTTATCACGAACCCCGTTAACAAAAACCCATCTATCGCAGCTATTCATTCTCTGATCTTTCAGTACCGCAACTCATGGGGTTCCTTGCAACTCTCCTCGCCTATCCACAATGCTCTGAGCAACTGGAAAGCCGTCTGGCAGCAATTCACAGCCGCCCTTGTGCCGGGGATGTCTCCTCACGTCACAGTAGACCACAATCATATCCGGCCTGACCAGATGTGGAAGCGGGTTGGTTTCTTCAGCTACTGTCCGGAATATTGGCTGCTGGCAAATCTCATGACAGACAAACTCACTCCACGAAACGCGACAGGGGAAGCCGCAGCACAGGGGTTGGAGCGGTCTGAAGACGGGCCCTTAGACTCATTCTTGAACAAGTACGATCAGACGAGTATGCGGCAGGTTAACGATTTGATACTCAGTTTGTCCGATTTCAGGCTTGCGGGATGACCCATCTTCTATACGAGTCGGCGGTACGAATTGACTCAATTTGCAATAATCACACGCCAGGCCGGCCAGTGAGCTCACAGTCCATGCAACCTATACTGATGCCTTTATTCATATGCGGATTCAATAATTGGTGTTGATCCTCCAACCCTCCCACCTCCGCTCCGCTGCCGCATCTCTCCCACCCTCTCCCACCCCCATCTCCGACTACAGTCTCAACGCAGCATTTGGCTCGTCGATCCATTTGCCCGGTAGTTACAAGCTACGGGACCCCTGGTAACACTGGGGAAACCCCATGGACATAAATATTGAAACAATATCCCCGTCTGGCGTTGGGTCTTGTGCCCTTCGTCAATTGCTCACTAACCGCTCCCGCCTTGGGAACCCATATACTCGTTCTATCTCTCTCTTTTTTTTATATATATATATATTCGTTCAATATATGCGGCTCTCACAATGCTCCCGTTAACCCCCATCCTGGCTATCGCCGGCCTCGTGGCCGTCATCTTCCGACTCTCTCTCATCGGCCGTCGACCCAAGAACTACCCACCAGGGCCTCCAACCCTCCCCCTGCTGGGAAACATCCATCAGGTCGGATAGCCTTTATCCAGATATATTGCATGCATAGCATGCTCGGTCGAATCATAGGGGCTTGCTCGCTAACAAACACTGCGAGCAGATGCCCTCCCGCGACGCCCATTTACAATTCGCAAAGTGGGCCAGGGAGTACGGACCGATATACAGTCTTATGCTGGGCACGCAGTGCCTGATCGTCCTCTCCAGCGATGAGGCAGTTAAGGAGCTCCTTGATCGACGGAGTGGGATCTACTCGCACAGACAGGAGATGTACACTGGGCAGCAACTGTGCAGCGGCGGGCTGCGGATGCTCATGATGGTATTGTCTCAATTGATCCATTTACATTCAGACTCTGCTAACAGTGTGATTTCAGGGCTATGGGCCAACCTGGCGAATCATGCGCAAAATGGTTCACGGGCTCCTTAATGTCTCGACGAGCCGCAACTACCTCCCTTATCAAATGCTCGAGAATAAACAGATGCTCTACCAGTTCCTCACCGAGCCAGATGACTTCCTGAAGCATATTCGACGGTACTCCAACGCACTGACAACGACCATGGTCTTCGGGTGGCGGACTCCCACCTATGAAGACCCCAAGATGAAACAGCTCTTCGACGGCTTCTCTGAGTTTGCTGAGATCAACCAGGCCGGTGCGGCGGCCTTCTTGGACTTCTTTCCCTTACTACAAAAACTCCCCGATTTCCTGGTGCCGACGAAGCGCAAGGCAAAGGAATTGCATAAGCACGAGATGGGCCTGTACAAGGGGCATTGGATGAAGGCAAAGGAGGACATTGAAGCCAAAAACATCAAGCCCTGTTTCTGTCAGGGTATGTACGAGGTACAGAAGAAGGAAGGATTCTCAGACGATCAGGCGGCCTATATCTCTGGTACGCTGCTGGAGGCAGGCTCGGATACAACGTCCAGCACGCTCTACGCATTTGTCCAGGCGATGCTGCTTTATCCCGAGATCCAGCGCAAAGCCCAGGCTGAGATTGACCGTGTCATCGGTCCGGACCGATTGCCGGTCATGGATGACCTCGCCGACCTCCAGTATATTCGCAGCTGTATGAAGGAGACCCTTCGCTGGATGCCAACTACTATCCTCGGAGCTGTCCCCCATGCCGTCACGCAGGATGACAGCTACATGGGCTACTTCATCCCCAAGGGTGCTGGTGTCATGAATAATGCTTGGGGCATCCACCATGACGAGAAGCGACATCCGAACCCGCGACAGTTCAACCCCGACCGGTACAAAGACGATACGCAGAGCCTCGGCGATGCGGCAGCGAACCCAGATGCCTCCAAGCGCGACGCTTTCACCTTTGGCGCCGGGCGGAGGATCTGTCCGGGCATCCACGTTGCAGAGCGCAGTCTGTTCTTGGGGATGAGTAGGATTCTGTGGGCGTTTGACATTTCGCCTAAGAAGGATGCAAATGGCAAGGACATCATTCCAGACCAGGAGCGCCTGACGCAGGGGTTTGTTTGTATGCCAGAGGAGTTCCCTGCAGCTATCACGCCTCGGGACGAAAAGAGGGCAGAGATGGTGAGGAACGAGTGGAGGCAAGCTGAGAAGGAACTGGATCCGAAGACGAAGCAGTGGGTGGTCGCCCCTGTTGATATTAAGATCTAAAGAGATACTTTTCCACAAGTAGTTATGCATTATATTATAAGTACTATAACCTAGCCACGTACTCATCTCCCCTCAGTATCTTCAAGGCCTTACCCACAGCAGCCTGGCCCTGCTCTATAGCTCCATCAATGAACCCCCTCCACCCATCTGCCCAGTCTGCACTCGCAAAGACAATCCTTCCATGACTCTGCTGCAGCTCGGCGAGGTACTTGCTTGCGCTGTTTGCCCCCCAGCATGCCCAGACCCCCTTGGCATAGGGGTCGTTCATCCAGTCGTGCGTCGCATATGCCTCAACGGACACACTTGGGTTTATGTTCTTCTTGAACTCGCTGATAATGTGTTTTGCGTCTTTTTTATCATTCAGCCTGCCGTTGAACCCGAATCCAATGCACCAAGTGCCAGACGGGCCCGACGGCTGGGTTCCGTTATGATCTGAGAAGGCGAAGACGAAGCTGGAGTTGCCGGAGTCACTGCTCGTCCAGAACCAGCCTGGCAGGGTCTCACGGAGCTTGAAGTGAATCTTTGCGCCTTTGTTGATATGGCCTTGTGCTATTGCATCTTGTCGAAGGGTAGAGACCGGGGGATTGAATTTAATATCAGCAAGACAGTTCCTAAAGGAGTCAGCGTAGCTATATATCAGGGAAAACTCAAGGCATACAATGGAACAGTCGAAATAACGGCCTTTGCTGTGAACCTCTGTCCACTCCTCGTTATAACCCGGACGCCGCTCCGTAGTTGGTCGATTTCAGACACGGCTGTGTTGAAAAGTCTTTCTCCTCTGTATTCGCCCAAGATTGCCATTGCAAACGAAGTCATGCCTCCTTTTCCCAATTTATAGACGCCAGCCTTCTCAAACATTGCACCCATGCTATGGCCGCCAAGCGCATACCAGCGTAGGGCCTCCACAAACCCGGTGTGTTGGCCCGGCGCACTGCCAAAGGTATTGACATTCGACTCAAACAGCTCTTTCTCCCATTGAGGAATCTCTGTCAAAGCGTCCAGTCGATCTTTCACGGTCAGATGATCGTATCGCTTCCAAGGGGCAGGCTCACGTAGGGGGTCGTGCGGGAACGGCATGAGAGCCCTGCTGTCCAGTCCATCGATGGAAAAGACCTTTTGCGCAACCTTTTCCAACACATCGCCAGACCCTAGTATTGACAGTTCTTCGATCTTCCCGGAACTAGGTGTGAAAGCCTGCCTTTCTGGCATAAGCGTCCCTGCGGACGTCTTGAGGTTGCGGTGCAGACCGTAACGATGAAGCTCCGCGTAAAAATGAGGCTGCTCCCAATGCACCCAGGTCCCTCCCATCTCGATCTCCTCGTCAAAGACCTTAGCCGTCCAGGTACGGCCGCCAATCCGATCTCGGGCTTCCAGGAGAAGCACGTTCAGGTTGTGCTTTTGGGAGAGATCGCGCGCGGCTATGAGGCCCGCAAACCCGGCACCGATGACGATAACATCGTATTGCGCCTTCAGCCTTGATGCCGGAGTGCTCGGCTGCACAGCATCGGTGATCAGGCCCTCAGTCGCGCTGGTCGGTGTCCACAGGTAGCCTTCCTTTGTGCGTGGCATTGTGCTGTGAATAGGTACGAGATTGGTAAGACCACGACCTAGTAGGGTTCGATGAGGGCCTCGGAATCTCCCTCATAGTTCTTATACCTGGAAGCCAGTCTGGCATGAATGACCTCGGAAATCGAAAGGCATTCCGAAAAGCCAGACCGAGTACTGATAAAGATCGCTGCACTCTTTCGATTGGGCAATGGAGATTGAGGGATCTGGTTAGGCCAATCGCATCACTGCCCTCAACGCACTTTTTTGCCGAATCGGGATGGTCGCCAGTATCCTACACCCTGAACGCAGAATGCGTTCAGGAGGACCTTTAGGAATGAAAGGTCATATCAGCGGAACATTGATTGCGGGCAGCCTCCGCACTTCGCCCATTTGTAGTTCGATAACTGTTTCCTCGTCTGCCTAGGTAGCTGGGATCACTATATATCAAGCGGATGGCATCAAGTGTGCAAAGTCAGCATCATGTCTACCAATAGCTTCTAACCTTTAGGTTTAAAGTTCAAGTCTGTCAACATGCCTTGCTATTTAAGGCGGATCGCCCGGGTCAAATGACTACTAGTTTTGAAGCATGTATATCTGTTTATCCGTGCTAGAACCAGGCCACTTCTATGTTTGAACCACACCCTAGCCTTATCATAGCTCTTCGTGCACCTAAACTCTTGATTCGTCCGTCTTCAGCTCGTCAAGTTGGGCAAAGATAAGGAACGAAATCTCCAGGTATCGGAAAGCCCGGCGGATGTAGCTTCGCAGCAGCATAAAACTGCACACACTTCTCCTTATCTTCTTGAAATGCACAGTTCCTCACTACCATTGCACAGACTCGAGCTATTTCACAATGGAGCTTGATCCGGTAAAAGGTCCTGGGGTATTGCCAGTCGAGATGGAGCGGAGCAAGAGCCGCTGTGAGGGTGAGATGTTCGAGGTAAAGGTAAATTACCAGTGTTGGACCGCATCGCCGTCTTTGATGGCCGACTGATTTTGTTTCTGTCGCAGAAAGGGTTTTCCCGTCTTACAATTCTTTCCATGACCGTCGTTCTCATGGCGACATGGGAAGCGCTCTCCAGGTACGCTGAGTGTCCCTTGCTGGTGATATTCACCTTCCTGACTTTGAGACAGTTCGATGGTATCAGGGTTGGTTAGCGGAGGACCGGTATCATTGGTGTACGGATACTTGCGTAGGTCCTTTCTACGTGCTTGTCCTAGGTAGCCCGCTGACTGGTAAAGTGGCGGTGGTAGGGGCTTTAGCAACTGCTGCATCGCTAGCTGAGCTGGCCTCAATGTAATGTGCCTGACCCAATAACGCGATTGACAAGATCTGATGAAGCAGGTATCCGACTGCTGGGGGCCAATACCATTTCACTGCCATCCTGGTGCCGGAGAGAATCCGAAACGCCCTAAGCTGGGCTGTTGGGTGGATAGGTATGCTGAGCCTTGTCTTGAGCAATCAAAGATTTCGTCGCTAAGACCAAATCCTATCTACACAGGCACATTCGGCTGGATTGCATTCGCAGCGAGCGCGCCCTTTTTTGCGGCGACAATGCTTCAGGGGGTCATAGTTCTCAATCACGAGAGCTACGGCATGGACCGATGGCAAGGGACCCTTATCTATTGGGCTCTCGTTGCACTCGCCACAGCGATCAATATCTGGGGTAGCCGTTTGTTGTCCCTGGTGGAGAGCGTGTCTCTGCTGATCCATGTCTGTGCCTTTATCGCCATCTTTACGGTCCTGTGGGTTTGCTCTCCCGACAAGCATTCTGCCGAGTTTGTCTTCACAACCTTCCTGAATAGCTCCGGCTGGTCGAGTGATGGGGTAGCATGGTCGATTGGAATGCTCTCCAGTTGCTATGTTCTGACAGGTATTGTCATCCTGCAACTGTGGCCGTGGAGCAAGGCGCTAACCCTGGACCGAGCAGGATACGACGGCGCAATACATCTCGGCGAAGAGATGTCATACCCGGCAATGGAGGTCCCATACTGCATGCTAGGCTCTGTCATACTGAATGGGGCCATGGGGTTCGCTTTTTTGGTCGCCCTTCTGTTCTGCATGGGAGACATCAACGCAGCCTTGAGCAGTCCTACCGGGTACCCGTTCATCGAGATCTTCCGGAGCGTCACCGGCTCTCGAGCGGCCAGTAGCGTGATGACTCTGGTCGTGATATTAACTGCTCTACTGGCTACAATTGCGTTGATTGCGTCGGCTGCCAGGATGGTATGGTCGCTGGCGCGAGATAAGGGTGAGGTTCCTTCACTTCGAATAGACAAATGTCCGTGTAGTTAACGAAATGCCTGCAGCACTCCCTTTCCATGATCATCTTGCCAAAATCCACCCTAGAACCCAGATGCCGGTCAGGGCGATCCTAGCAACAAGCGGCGTCCTTGTTCTTCTAGGTGCGGTCAATATCGGATCGACAACGGCGCTTAATGCGATCATATCACTTGCTGTCCTAGGCTTACAGGTCTCTTATCTGATCCCAGTAACTTTGATGCTGTGGCGCCGTCTGTCCTCTGCGAAGAGTATACTCATCTACGGCCCATGGCAATTGGGCGCGCTTGGGGTCCCGACGAACATTGTCTCGCTGCTGTACCTGAGTTACACCACCATTTTCATGGTGTTCCCGCCATACCAGCCGGTAACTGCGGAAAACATGAACTACTCTTCATTGATATTTGGGGCAGTGTTGATTGTCAGTGCGGTCTATTGGGTATGCGCGGGGAGAAAGCAGTATACCGGGCCGAGGATTGAGATTCCATACTAGACTTGTGATTTTCGTCTATATTCATTTTCAGTAGTCGATTGAAGCCAGTGACGGTAACTGAGATTCAAGAGGCTGTAAGGATCTCTGAAGACCAGGACATCGTGCAGTGGATTAATCTGATAATGGAAGAAAACGTGAATATTATTCCTGACTAACCCATCAAAAAGTGTTTTTCACGCTATCAACGATTAAATAAACTGCAGGAAGCTGACTTCAAGTTGAAAACCCAGCGCGTATCCCAAGAATTGACTCTTCCTTTTTCTAGCTCTGCTTCCTTTAGCTAATTACGTGGGAGGTGTTGCGAGTCAGCCAGCCAGAAATCTATACCTGGTCATCGGATGACGACAAGTTCCCTCCAATCTTTGTCCCATCGTCTACTGATCCTCCTGGAGGGTCTCTCTTCAATGCCGTTGGGTTTCAGGGTGCCGGTGTAAAGTCTGCGTGTAAAGTCTGCCCGGTTTTGGATAGGGCATAGCTGATGCCAGCAGGGAGAGGGGATACGCTGTATTGGACACTTAAGGTGGTCAGATCAGCCATTGCCGGTAAATGCGGATTGAGTTGATACTTATAGATTTGGGCAGGGTTACTGCAGCTCATGAGCGATAAACCCACCAATACGTCTATACTCATTGCGCACACCTAACCCAGGAAACAAATGGCTAGTATCTGATCGATAATACGTCGTTTACTTTGCGAAAGAACCGGTCAGTTCCTGCCCCCTGTGCTTACGCATGGTGCAGACCTTGTCTTAGATATTCCTAGAACCGGCCGGGCTTCGCTACATCCAAATCCGGCAAAAAAGTGCAGCCTCTCGTATGCTTGATATGCGATTGGTAGATGAGTATTTAGGCGCCTCCTCTTGTACTCCACAGCAAACCAACGAGCTCCATGCTCTTGGGAATGTCACTTGATAAAAGCTCCAGTACAGCTTGTCAACTAACTTGTATTCAAGTTCATCCCCAGTAAAGATGCCGTTCCAGATCAGAGATAAGACCGAGCGCTTCAAGATCCCTGTATTTCCTGGCATCCCTAATGTTTACTTTGGTAAGCGCCAGTGACGATCAAACTCCTGGCTTTGCTAAATGGCGTCGTTTCACTAGCCGATCAACTGGGCACTCAAGACACCAACATCCCAAACCCCATCGTTGGCGCTTGGTTCCGTATGGAGAAGGGCCCTGCATCCACGCCCCCGACATACGACTATGACGAGATTGGCGTTGTGGTTGAAGGTATCTGCACTTTCGGTCACCCAAGCCCTAGATGTCTCATCATGGGCTAATTCGTTCTCTAGGGGAGTTCAATTTCCGCGATGAGACTGGCAACACGGCCACAGTCAGGGCAGGCGACCTATTCTTCTTTCCCAGAGGGTCGACCATTACCTTCTCGTCCGATAGTTACGGGGTTGCAGTCAAATGTCGTACGCAGGCCTTGGCTAAATTATAGACGCGACAATGGATGGTTCGGGACTCTTTTCACGTATTCAATTCCCGTACTAGCCTAGCAGAGTGTGTCGCTATCATGTCAACATTCGCAGGAATGGACAGATACTTGACCCCCCGGGATTAACAACCGTAGGCAGAAATCAAGTATATCCTAATAACATAGAACCATCGCACCTAGATCCGGCCTGATAATCTCAAATATATAGGTTCGACGAGATCATCAAATACATCTTTTCTGGACGTAGCATCAACGTCCACCATCGAGACAACTAGAAACGGAGAGATCTACTAGCTGCAGTATCTTGACGGCTTAAAGCTCGTATTTATGGTACAATGGAGTGGTCCTTCCAAGCAGACATTCAAGAGCCAGCAATACACCGGAGGGTCTGATGGAGAGGTGCTTCTGACTACTCTTGTACTCGTACTCTTTACAGCACGAAAATTGTTCTTACTGGCGTCCGCGGGCTTGCTGTCTTACTTGATAGTTGGATAAGGCTGACCTGGTGGCGGCTGCCTCCTCTACTCGCAAACCCTTTGGCTCGCAGGCGGTTGGCGGGCTGTCTGGGTTATTGGACACGGAATATCCCAAACGCCCTCGAGCTGTCGTCTAACTTTTCGGGTTGGTCAACACTCGAGGACACTGTTCTTGTCCTGCAATTGTTAGGCAGGCCAATGCAACTGCGCTAGCACAGGGTTCATGTCGGCCGAGAAGGCCGTGCACTGCAGACCGCGGATATGCAAGGCTTTTATTGATTCATGCATATACCCTGCCCTATATAGCAACCCAATAGGCTATTGTACCTTTCTTGTAGCTCTCCGAGTCCGGTTGATCCGGGCACTCGGCTACGACGGCCGGTACAGACGGCTCATGCGCGATTACTCTACGGCATCAGATGCCCATGGAGTGTGAGACCAATATAGTCTGAATTGGAATGATGAATAATGTATGATTTGTAAAGCGCGTATTTGTGATTGATTTCATTCCATGACATGGTGTTAAGCGCATAACGAAGGGTATAAAGACCATGATTTCTTCCAGCGTCTATCATCAATCAACCCTCAGGAAGCGGAAATAAGAGTGAGACGCACATCCAGCAGAAATGGACACTCCAACTCCTCTAGCAACGCCAAAAGGCCTCTCCGACTTAATCAATGACCGGTATCAGGACGGTCAATCCTCAAACATCCCAAATCAATTTGTCCCACCAGCCCTCTCAACGATCCTCGAGCACCGGTCGACCCGCTCTTTCCTGCCTACGCCACTCCCACTCGGGACTCTTCAGACCCTCATTGCCGCCGGCCAAAGCGCTTCCACCTTCTCAATGCTGCAAACCTGGTCCGTCATCGCGATCCAGGACCCGCAGCACAAACACGCCGTCGCGCGAATCTCCGGGAACCAAGACTTTATACGCCAAGCTCCGCTATTCTTGATCTTCTGCGCGGATTTACACCGTCTTGCAAACATAATCAACAAGTACAAAACGGCGGGGACACCGCTCGAGAAGATCGATATGCTCCTAGCGGGCGTCGTTGACGCCTCGATCGCCGCTGAGAATGTCGCCATTGCAGCTGAGGCGCTCGGCCTGGGAATCTGTATGGTGGGCGGAGTGAGAAATAACGCTGAGGACTTGGTTCAGCTACTCCATCTTCCGGATAGGACGTTTGGAGTCGTCGGATTGGCAGTTGGGTATGCAGACCTGGCATCACATGAGGATATCAAGCCGCGGTTGCCGATGAGGGAGATCCTCCATTATGAAACCTGGGATAGCGACCAACAGCAGCAGGACATGAATGTGGCAGTGTTTGATGGTGTTCTGAGCAAGCACTACACGCTCCATTCAATGGTTGGTCGGAAACCGTGGAGTAGGTTTGCTGCTGAGTGGAATGCTGATGGGAGGATGGATGGGAGGGATCGTATAAGAGGATTGTTGGAGCGGCAGGGGTTTGGTCTGAGTTAGATCTGTATAATGCTGTTTGGTTACTTGCTAACTCTCGTGCTTTTTCTTGTAGACTTTTGAAGCTTCTTACGCACTATGTATGCTAGGGTTTATTTAGACTTGATTCATACATTTTATCTCGTCGGTTCTTCAATCACTATAGATTCGGTGCACTCTCTGTATCCGGCGGAGACTGGCTTACCGAATGGCTTGACGAATTCAGCAAGACGCTCTAATCGTTCAGTGTGCTGGGCCAATATTTCAACATAAAAGATTCCCCTCCTCTTTTTCTGGTACTGTTAGTGCAATCGGCGGGACTCATGTTGATCCCCTAAAGCCGAAAGAACACATACAGCAAAGCCACAAATAAGTTGCTGCAAATTTTGAAGCGGACCTGGTCCAGGCGTCCCCAGTAGAAAATTTCTTCACTCTCGCGTCACCCATTGAGGAAAAGGAAGCCAGAGATAAGACGCTGTCTCCATACTGTATCGCCGACAAGCGAGAAGCTGCCCCAAACTGGTACCTGATCTAGAATGGGCCATATAAGACACTGGTAGCATTCCTTGTCTCGCAGGCAGCTACTTCAACTTTCTCGCTTTGACTACTTGGTTACATAGATGGGCCAGTTGGACTCAATTGGATCGCCTCCACAGTCGTCGCTCAGCCATTAAGCTGAGAACGCATGTGCTTGGAGATGATGTGATTGGCCTAAGTGTATATCCTGGTTTTATTTATTTTAGCGTCAAAGCCTGTGCGCTTCCGTGCCTTTATTTTGCATGAATTGCCCTGAAAGCTGGGCAGTATCTCCACTCTACTCTGCGGACCGGAAATTGCCCGGTACTGGCGTGCTCCCCTGGCACTATACTCGCGGCGAACGTGATCACGTCTACCCTATACTGCTCCAAGGGTACGTTGCTTGCTTTTCATCTACTTACTGCAGTTACAGAGGGCAGATTCATATAGAATAGCAGCCTTATGGGAGACGGTGTCACACGAGCGCAAAGCACAAAGAGCACTTGATGAATTCTCGCCCTGCAAACACAGACCCACCTTAGCATAACTCGCTAGTCAGACTGATGCAAAATTATATATGGCTACCCGTGGAGTACCTCTATGTAGCCTTTCTGGTCAAAAAGTCGGGGTGGATGGTGAAGACGGGGCTCTGATCCTGCTTTAACATGTTTACCAGGTTTAATGTCTATCTCGAGATATTGATTTGTCTTCAGCTATTGATCTTACAGTCGATGATCCCTAGGTCCAATTTACGGGTCATAATTTATCAGGCTGGGTAATTGTCGCGGTTAGGTTTGTGCTCTACAGACAATAATGCACGTTGCCCATTGGCTATGATCCTTGCTGCGTCCATAAGCGCTATATTTATCCTCCATGGACTATGCACAATGAAGATCATGCCAAATTGAAGACAAACAATATGTGCTGGGGAAGCAACGCAGCCTCGGGTCGCGAGGCTGCTCCGAGCAGCAAACGGAGGCATTCCGGCTTATTCTGCGTGTACCCGCCGGCCGGGAATAAAGCCTTTAGCTATTCTAGACTGGGGAAATCTTGAATAGAGAAAAGCTTCATCCTGGCTCGGCGTGTTGGAGTGGAGTTATTTATAGCACTGATAAACTGTGAGGCTGACAAAGGCGCCCGCCTCCGCCGTCTGGGGCACGAACCCTACTTTGTGTATTCTGTAGGCAATTTTCAGTCCTTCAACCTCAATCGCCGTGAAATTCACACGAAATCGAGACTTTCAGGGGATCTTTCTCCTGTCTGACTCGGAAGTCACCCCCGTGTTCATGACGGGAAGACCCCGATCGCGCTCTTTCAAGCGGATCCTGCAAGGCTGAAGGATGATTATCCGCCTGCAAAGGGGCTGTGCCACCGCATCGACAACCAACCAGGCCAGCTCAGACTCCAACATTTAACTAGGCGGTCTTCCCATCTTCGCTACTTAGCGCCCGTTTCGTTCGTTTCATTTGCATCCATTTTGCTGCCATCCGTTGGCCACGAGCTCCCCATGGCTCCAGCCGCAAAAGAATACCGCCTCCCTCCGCTGCCCGAGTTCGTCACATCCTGGAATCCAATCGATCTCGGCGACCGGTCAAATATTCGATACCAACATGCCCCAAATGATGACGAGGCGAACGACCAACCGGTCCAGCCTGTTGGGCTAGGGATCAGCCAGCCCGCCGGCCATTCGCGGTCAACGAGCTACGATACAACACAGACGACAACAACGACACCTGATCCTGCTTCCTCACGATTCGCAAACTCCGAGACAAACCTCTTGAGCGAGCGCGAGCGCTCGCATTCGCGATCGGAATCGCAAGCGCATCTGGTCAAGTGTCCGACCAAGAAGACGATTGTCCACCGTCGTTTGTCCTGGGTGCCCGCTACAATCCTCGTGCTCGCCTTCTATTCAACCATCTTCTCGGGCATCTATCTCGTTGTTGCATTCATTAAACCCCGCTATGGCCGATTCATCGGCGTCGATGGGAAACTGGCCGCGTCAACGGCCAGTCTGCTGAGCACGCTGTTCGCGAAGACCATCGAGCTGGCCTACGTGACGGTATGTGTCGCGTTCCTTGGGCAGGTACTTACGCGACGGGCCATCACCAAGGGATCGCGGGGAATCTCGATCTCAGACATGAGCATGCGCACTTGGATCATGCAGCCGGGGAGCCTGATTGTCCATTGGGAGTCTCTGCGCTACTCGGGATGGACCATCCTGGGTGCAATCACGCTGACGGCGACAGTAGTGGCGATGCTGTACACCACCGCTGCTGAGGCTCTGGGTAAATAGCTACGCTCCAACCTTACCTTTTGAAGGGCTTACATTGACAGAACAGTGACCCCCAAGCTGAAATGGGGCGCAGTTGAGGAGCGCGTCATCGTCGGCGACGTCTGGGCCTCCTTCGCCAACACCAAGTACCTCGCCGAGCACTGCGAGACCCCCATTACAGTCCAAGCCGATCCCGAGTACTGGAACACGACCTGTCTGAACATGCAGCACGCCGGCCAAGCCTACAACAACTACCAATCGTTCATCAAAGAGTGGGCCGCCATTGCCGAGGGCATCAAGCCCAGCCCTACTGACGCCGCATCCCGTCCTCGTCCTACCGGGTCTGTCTACGATAATACCACGGTCGAGGGCAGCTGGATCGATAGGGTCAGTGTCGCGGATCTGGCGGAGAAATACGGCCGCATCGTGCACAACGTCACCGCAGCGATGCCCCATGGCGGCGTCATCGGCGCGGCAAACCACCCAGATAACAAGATAATCCAGCCAAAGGATCAATCAGGAGAAGGCATGTACGAGCTGGAAGCGTCCGTCCCCTCACCGGCAGTCAATGTCCTTTGCGCCGGCATGAACGCGACCGAGCTCGCTCCGATCGTGTATACTGAGTGGCCCAACCACGGCAACTTCAACGCAGTCACCTGGACGACAGATGTCCCGGATGACGTCCCAAATATCAAGCACTGGCGCAACCGCACCGTCGTCGACGATATCTTTGAGTTTGGACCAGACTATCCAAACCAGTACGCTCCTGTCTTTGGCAAGCTGCCTAAAGAGTACAATACCATTGTCAATGTCACCTCGCCGTACAGTAATGGCGCCATCTTCCTGCTGGGTGCCAGCCCTAACGGCACAAAACCAGAGTACTTCCTTTGCAGGCTTAAAGCAAAACATTCCACCCACTGCTCAACTCGCTACAAAGCCACAGCGAGCGGGTCACACCTCTACACAGTCTGTGAAGAGAACCAGCCACTGCAATACAACCTCCGCGTCCCTGATGCTATCGAGTCCTGGGCAAATGACTGGATGTATATAGCATCTGAATGGTCATTCACGCTCTCCTTGAACACGGGTATCACAGACGGCGACGCCGCAAACGCCCGGCTGCTTATGCAGTTCGTCCCTACGGCGCGCACGTTGAATCCCAAACTACCAACGCTGAGCGAGGCTTTAGCAGTATTAGCAGGAAATACGCTGCTAATGTCCTCCGCCAACGCCCCCTTCGTCCCGTTCTGGAATTATTCAGACACCATTCTCAGCGCGCCGGTAAAACAAAACATCAATGCGACACTGCGCGCAATCGAGTACGCTTCCGGCGGCACCCAGAAATGGCAGGGCGTCTTTTACCCAATCTTGCTCTTTGCATTCTTCACCAGCGCTCTGTGTCTTGCATTTATGCTTCTCGAGATCCGCGGCAAGCAGATCACAGATTTCACAGAGCCACAGAATTTGTTTGCCCTTGCGATGAACAGTCCGTCGACCACGAGGCTGCAGGGGGCTTGTGGGTCAGGCCCGGCTGGGAAGCAGCTCGGGGAACGATGGTATGTGGCTATGGAGGAAGAAGACGAGCACTATTATATCAGGACCAAGGCGGAGGAGGATACGCCAATGGTCGGCAAGACCGTTGGAATGACGGAGATCGATATGGATGAAAGCAAATCCCAGGAAAGCCCGGCAATGAGGGAGTACCGGAAACTCGCGTATAGGAAGAGCTGGCTTTCGGGTTTCTATTGATGTGCAATATGACGAAGAGCTGCGATTAACGAGGGAATGGCAAGGTTAATGTACAAAGCATAAGCATGGTATCTCACGGTGAAACATTAGGCTCATCAACCAACAATGCCTGCAATCCCAAACCCAATTTCCCCCTCGAAATAGCCACCCAGAGACCGGAGCTTGATCTTGGGGAACCCAACTCCATCGCCGTGCGACTGTAACGTCTCCTCTCCGCCCTTGCCTTCCAGAATATACGCATATGCAAGCCCCCATTTCCCCTTGAAGGACGGCGTGATCTTTAACCACGGATTCTCCCGTCCGTTCTCGGGATCGTCTGTCGCGATCACGGCGTCCTGGATACCTGGTGGCCATCGCGATTTGGCCAGGGGCGGCTGGGCGATTGTTAACGGCGCAAGTCGCGGTAGGGGGATTTTCGGCAGCGACGAGCTCTTCAGGAGGACTGTGAAAAATGGCGTCTTTGGATCCAAGGGTGCGGGCGTATTCTCAGGGTGGTACACCCGCAACGCGGTGTCTGCTCCGACGGGCGTGAACTCGAAGCGTGCGCGGTGTTTCGGGATATCTAGCACGAGTATCAAATCAGCGCCTTCTGATTCTCTCTTCAAAGCCTCTCACAAGAACAGGCGTATTCGTACTCCAATTCCTTCTCCCATTCCAGACACTTGCATCCGTCGAAACATAAATATTGCTGACTCTCATCTCCTTCTTCCCCGTTTTTGGATTCGCCGCTCTACCCGGGATGAAAATCAACTCGTCGTACGGCCCGACGTCCGTTTCCTCGTATCTGATAATCATGACGGCTTTCAGCCATGTTTCCTGGAATTGCGAGGTGCCGTCGCTAAGCCGTTGCAGAGCGGAAGCGTGGATGGTCTCGAAGGGGTGGTATGCCCCTGGTGGGAGGACGGACTGGAGCACTTCGGGGGTGTTGTTAGGGTTCTGCGAGCTGGGTTCTAGAGGCGCGCTTGGGGAGCTAGAGGTGTACAGGAAGGTCCAGCATCTGGCGCGAAGGGTCCAGGGAGGTGGCGCGATCGGAAGGGGGTTGGCGGACCCGGTATTGGGGGGGAGGGAGCCTGGCTTGTCAGGACTCGGCGCCGGCGGGATGAAGGGTGTCATCCTGAGATGAATAAATCGGTGACGCTAGATGTCAATGGAAATGGTGATGGTGAAGGTGATGATGAGGTTGAGCGCCTATAAATGGCGTGATAGCTTCCCCCGCAATCCGGCGAAGCACGTGAAAATGTGCCCAGCTGTTGCATGGCTTCTTCGAGTTCGCGTTGAATATTTCTTGCCTCCTGCCTCATCTTTCACAGATCATAGCAGTAGACTGCCAGATTCGATTCATAGATGTGAGAATCTGTTCAGAAACCGAAGAAATACGGCAGCTCAGCCCTCGGTTCTCGATTCTCGGCCCGAATTGCTGGCGGTAGTGGGATAAACAACTCTAAAGTAATGGTACCGTTGGTCAGACATGCTCTGGGGGGGCTGAATCCTGTCTGTGAGCATCGTCCCTAAGAAAAAATGACAGCGGAAACTCGAGAGTTAGTTAAGAAAGTATATCCACCAGCATCGGCAGAGGTACATGAAAACGGCCTGGGTGCCTACGGAGTCTTTCGTAGTAATTATGATCGGCCCTCCCTGGGTTTTTCCAGCTTTTCATTGGCTGGAAGATTGTTTATCCTATCGATAGTCTGTCCGTACAGTATATGGAGAGACGACGGAGGACCTGTCCGATCCCGGAGACGACCCACTGCTTTGGAGTAATTAAATAAATTAAAAAAAAAAGAGTAAATAAAAGCTGCGGCAGGTGCGGCCAAGATTCTTGGAGCTGTGATGAATCCAAGCCGAACTATATTGTGAGGCTTGTTTTGGCAGATCGAGCTTCAGGTTCAACACAATTCTAGAGGGATAGGCGTTTTTCGAGCTTCCCAACGCGTCTATTAAGTACATTCTTCCCTTGGAACTTTGGCTTGATTTGCCTTAAGGAGGACCAATCTCGCCGTGTCGCTCGCTGCGGCTGGGCTGGCTACCGCAATCCCCCACGCCTCTCTGTCTGTTCCCGCATCCGCCCCAACGGGAGCCAGCTATGCATCGGGATTCGACATGACCAGGAGCTGGGCCAATCTCGGCCCGTACAAGGATGCAGACAGCTTCGGTGTTCCCAAAGGCGTCCCCAAAGGCTGCGAGCTGTCCCAGGTTCACGTACTGCACCGCCATGCCGAGCGATACCCTACAGGCTATCCTCTGGATGGTGAAGGTATGGAAGATTTCGCGACGAAGCTGGCCAATTACACCAAGACCCATTCGCCCAAAGGGCCCGTGGCCACGGGCCCCTTGAGCTTCTTGAATGACTGGGAGTATCTTCTTGGTGAAGACACACTTATGGTGACTGGCGCTGCGACGGAAGCCACCTCGGGTGCGGAATTTTGGATCAAGTACGGCAGACTGCTTTACCGACCTGGTCGTGACCATGTGGCTGCTTGGGATGAATCGTTAAATGTGTATCCAAACGGCACTGCTCGCCCGAAGCCTGTCTTCCGGACGACTTCGCAGGCGCGGATTCTGGAGAGTGCGCGTTGGTGGCTTAGTAAGTCGAGCTTCATTGCTTGAAGCTGTCCATTTATTTTATATATATTTCTATTTTTCGCTAAGTGCAAAGCCTAATGGCTAATGACTCCAGGTGGGTTCTTTGGCAACAGTGGCGCCAACAGCTCCTATGGGCAGTACGATCTTGTAGTCATCCCCGAGGAGTCTGGCTCTAACAATACTCTCGCTTCGTATGACTCGTGCCCCGGTGACATGACCGAAGGGTGAGAAAGCGTCTGGTCCAGGGAATGAGATAATTGAGAACATGCGCTGACTGGACGCGTCTTAGTGATGATGATGCATATGTATTCATCCCACGGTATACAAGAGACGCTGTTGCCCGTCTATCGGCCTACCTACCCAGCGACTTCAATCTGACTGCTTTTGATATTCTGGCCATGCAGAACCTGTGCGCTTACGAGTATACCAGCTTCAGCGCCTCGGCATTCTGCAGCCTCTTCACCGAACAGGAATGGAAGGACTTTGCCTACAACGTAGATATCCAGTACTACGGCGATTACGCCTACGGCTCTCCCACTGGCCGTGCACAGGGCATCGGCTACGTCCTCGAGCTGGCTGCGAGACTGCAGAATCAGCTTATTACCACCAGCGACACCAGCATCAACGCCACCCTTGACGACAATACCGCCACATTTCCCCTCGACCAGCCGTTCTACATGGACATGTCCCACGACGATATCATCCTCTCCGTGATTTCCGCACTGGGGCTCCAGTACTTTAAGTTCGGCCCACACGGCCTTCCAGGGAACGTTGACCATGCCCCTAACCGCACCTTCAGCCTCAGCGAGATGAGCCCCTTTGGTGCCCGCATGATGTCTGAGATCTGGACGTGCCCGGCAAATACATCTTTCACTTCTCTGGACCCGATACTCTACACGAATCCCCTCCTGGAGTCCACTGGCGACGGTACCTCCAAGTATATCCGCTTTGTCCTGAACAGCGCTCCTCTTCCTCTGAAGGGCCTTGTTGGCTGTGAGAACGCGGTGAATGGGTTTTGCCCTCTGGAAGCTTTCCTGAGCGGTGTTCCGACCCTGAAGGAGCGGGCGCAGTACCAGAGGGCTTGCTTTGGCAAGTACCCTACCGGTGAGCAGGTTGGCGATGGCGTTCCTGCTTCGGCGTAGACTGTCATCGGTAGCTGTTCTTATCCATTTTCTTGAGGTAGAATTGGAAGTGCTCCTGGACAGAGTCAAATGTTATATACTAGAGGTCTTTTTTAGCGAGTAGCCTAATTGACCGTCTCCGAGTCCGGATCTACTTTATGGAAGAATAATCAACTAGATTTGCTACAAATTATAATTATTAGCGGTGGTACTTCCTTCGCTATGTCTTCGGTTAGGGAGATGTCAATCGCGGTAGCGCGTTTCCCCAGCCATAATGCCCGCCTGTCCTCAATGTTGGACTAATTTGGTAGGTTTTCCTGTAGTGGGTAGCGCTTACCGTGATTTATGTAAGATATTTACTCCAGAAATTCGTCTACTATTTTTGTTTTTCCTCCCTTCGCGCCCACCAAACATGGGGCCGCAGAAAATAACGTGGCTGCGCCTGGTTGGCGCGCTTGCATCCTTGCTAAAAAGAATAGGATAAACCAGGGCCTCGTTTGGCGTAGAGCTCTGATCCTGGCTAGCTGCATATGATTGACCTAACATGCTGTCCTCTGGAAGCGGTTTCGTGCGAGCGCTTAGCTATAATATAAGATGCTGGCGCCTGATCAAATAACGCGAAACAAGCTATGTCCTCTGCCTACATAAGTTTGGGGAGAAATCAAATAGACAAACATTCTCATATAAGCCGCAGTCCATCCTTTCCCCCTTGGGTCGTACCTAGCGATGTCGAATCCCCGGGTGTACACCGTCGGCTGGATATGCGCCTCCACAACAGACTACGCGGCCGCCAAAGCCCTCCTCGATAAAGAACACAAGCTCTTCAAAAGACCTGCATCAAGAGACAACAACACCTACACCCTTGGTGAGATTGCAAAGCATAATGTCGTGATCACGACCCTCCCCGACGGGGAACATGATCTCACGGAAACAGCTTGCGCGGGACGGGATATGATGCATACGTTCCCGAATATAAAGATTGGGCTGTTGGTCGGCGTTGCGGGAGGAGTTCCTTCTCTAGGAAAGGATATACGACTTGGCGATGTGGTTGTCGGTACAGAAGTATTGCAGTATAGTGCTGGGACAGCGGTGCAGGGCAAGAATTTCTTGTGTCGCAAAAAGCTGAATCAGTCGGCGACGGCTCTCAAGATGGCAGTTAATGGGCTCATGGCGAAACATAAAATGCTGGGGAATACTATTCATTCAAACGTCGTCCGTACCATGGAGCGGTATCCGCATATGAATGACGAGTTTAGACGGCCGGATCTAGATAGGGACAAGCTATTCAAACCAGATGTGACGCATAGATTCCACTGTTCTGACGCCCCGAGGTGCTGTGTGAATACGGACTCGTCAGTCTTGGTCGATCGCCCTGATCGATCAGAGAGACTCGACGACCCAATGATCCATTACGGTGTCATTGGTACAAGCAACACTATGATGAAGGACCCTTTCTGCCGAGATGAGTTTGCGAGCAAGGGGGACATACTGTGTTTTGATACGGGAGCTGCTGTGTTAATGGACCATGTTCCCTGCCTGATTATACACGGTATATCCGACTATGCGGATTCGCACAGCACCGATGAGTGGCGGGGGTATGCTGCTATGACTGCTGCTGCCTATGGGAAGGATCTGCTCAGTATCATGCCGGCAATCGAAGTTGAAGCCGAGATAGATATCGGCGAGGCCTTGGATTGGCTTACGAATGACGACTATAGCGCGCAGCAGAATGATTATTTAGAACTGCGCGAGCCCGGGACTAGCGAATGGTTTCTCAAGACACAGGAGTTTGCAGACTGGGTACAAAGTCCTGGCAAGCTCTTGTTCTGTCCTGGTATCGCTGGTTCAGGGAAGACTATCATCACATCTACTATTGTTGATGACCTCCAAAGAGAGTATGAGGATGATCCAAACGTCGGCGTCGCCTATATATACTTCAATTACATGCGTCGTGAAATGCAGACAATACGCCATTTACTGGCAACACTGCTGAGACAATTATCTGAAAACGTGCCCAATCTTTGCGATTCTATTAGAGAGCTCTACCAGAAGCATAGTAAGAGAAGAAAAAGGCCATCCGTGGATGCTCTGGTACAAGGCTTGGAAGAAGCAGCTGGCCTGCACGCGCGACAATTTATTGTCGTTGACGCACTGGACGAGTGCCAAACCGCCGATGAATGCCGTGAGCAATTTCTGTCCGTTATACTATCACTCCAAGCAAAACACGGCGTCAATGTACTAGTTACGTCGAGAGAGCTGCCTGACATCACCCGTCGATTCAGCGCTAGCACAACGCTCGGAATACGCGCAAGAGACGAAGACATCGCAGCATACGTCAACGCGCGCATATCTAGGTCAGGGGTACCATTGCTCCACACTTACCGAGAGATGATAAAGATGGAAATTGCCAGAATCGCCAACGGCGTGTATGTTGTCCATATCAAGCATCACACTCCTTCCCGCTGCTCCGAACAAGAGCTAACGTTGTTATCTCGCAGATTTCGTCTGGCGCGGCTGTATTACGACATGGTAAGCATGCAGAAGACGCCGTGGCAGCTGAAGAATGCATTAACCCCAGGCAATCCAAAAATGGTGAGGGCACAGTCACTGGTATACGAGGGAGCTTGGGCGCATGATCTAAAGAGAATAACAGCGGGGTCTGGGTCCGATCTTGCGTCTGTAGAAATAGCGAGAACAATTCTTCTATTGATAACCTGTTCGCACCACGAACTCACGGTCTCTGCAATGCAGCGTGCGCTGGCAGTCATTACTGGGTCTATTGATGAGGTCGAAGAGAATATCCTGGAGGTTGATGACATGCTCTCCGCTTGCGGTGGGCTCGTTAGAGCCGAAACCAGTAAGGAAAACAACACGACTCAACTTACCCTCATTCATCATACACTGCGTGAATACCTGGATCTCACGCAGGATACATGGTTCCCAGATGCACATGGTCTGCTGGCAATTACCTGCCTTCAATACCTTCTTTCCGACGCCTCCGCAACGGGACCTAGTACCAGCGAAGGAGAACTCGAGGTGAAGCTCAGATCGGACGAATTTTACGAGTATGCGGCACGCAGCTGGGAGTATCATGTACGAAACGCGGCTGTGACAGACTGCACAGACGATAAAGCCGCAGACGAAGCGAGAAAGCCAGTGCTATCTCTACTGCAGAACAAAACGAAAAGAGCTGCTGCTGAACAGGCATTTACGATTGCCCAAAAAACATCCGGCTACTGCCGCAATGAACTGCCTGGAGAAGTTGCAGGCCTGCATCTTGCAGCGTGGTTTGGCCTTACAGAATCTGTGGCAAGTTACCTGGATAGTGGAGTCAGTCCGAATATCCAGGATTCCCGCTGTCGGACACCCCTAGTCTTAGCCACAGAAAATGGGCATAGTGCAGTGGTTTCGCTGATGCCGAAGAAGGGTGGAGTTGATGTTGATTGCAGTGATGACGACAGTAAAACGCCGGTACGCGGGGCAGCTGGCGATGACCATGGTGAGATTCTGAGAGGTATGGAACAGAAGATTACGAAGCGAGAGTAGCAGTGTTGTTGTTATATTGAGGGATACGAAAGCTGGGGTACTAAGGAGAGGCCCTAAAGCGGCCATCTGCATTGAAGCCCAGATATAGAGCGGATATAAGAAGCGGGAAAAGAGTGTACAATTGATAACGCGTGAAGGAGCCCAGAATCACTATTCCCGGCTTGAGATATAGTGATATGTATGATTTGTTGGACGAACGAAAATCAGCATTAATCTAATTTAGATGTTGTTGGGCTATGTATATACTCCTGGCCTAAACCATAACACGATGGGAGGCTTCTAGTGCAAGAAATAAGGATTCGAAGCATCAAGGCGCGAAACAATGCAAGCATGAGATGACCGGAGCGCACGATGTGCTCAGAAGACCATACCCTTGACCTGCGCAATCTTGCCGACATTGATGTTCCGAATCATGATGGTCCAGACGAAGCAAAGAGACATGATACCCACACCAGCGGCCAGCATCCTCGTCTGGGCATACCCATACGCCTTCTGGATAGCAAGCCTAGTGGGAGTCCCAACCTCATAGCTCTTCTGGGTATCTAAGTCTTCATAGATCATGTCGAGATTCGACATCGCCGACTCGGGCAAGTACCGAATAAGCGCCTTACGGAAGGTGTTCGTCCAGATGCTGCCAGAGATGGTATTGCCCATGGCACCGCCGATAGTGCCGACCACGTTCAAGATAGCCAGAACCGTCGCGATATGTTGATGGTCCACGGCGGCCAGGATAGCCAGCTGCTCTATGATGATGAAGATTGACCCGCCGATGGAGATAAAGATCTGGCACATCACGAGGTAACCGACATTCTGGTTAGGACGGCGGAAGTAGATCATCAGACCCTGCGCAAAGATGTACAGCGGAACGGCAATGTACAGAAGCCACTTAAAGCGGCCGGTCTTTCGGATCAGAAAACCGACGCCGAAGAGAAGGAACCCTGAGACGACGTCGAACGTGTTGCTGACGTATCCGGATTCGGCGAGGGTTAGGTCATTCACAATCTGGAGGAAGGAAGTGAAGTAATTGGCCCAGCAGTAGTACGAGATCTGGTAAGTGGCGTCGAGCAAGCAGGCGCCGATGACGGTGCGGTTCCACAAGAAGCTGAATTTGAGCATGGGCACAGGTGCAATATAGGCCTCGTGCAGGGTGAAGATGCCCAGCATCACGACGCCCACGACAATCATCGCGATGATGTACCCGGTTCCCCAGCCGTTGGGGGCGCTGTCGGCAATCTCAAAGGGAAGGAAGAAGATGACCAGGCCGGCAGAGAAGACAAACATACCGAAGGCTACAGCGTTCATCAGTAAACAATATTTTCTCTACACTGAACACGGCAAAAGAGCTGAAAAGAACTGGGAGGAAAGCGTACCGTCAAACTCAATGAGATAATGCCAGACACTTTGTAGAAAAGTTCGCCCGCTGGGCTCCTTGGCAAGAACGCCGCGGTTCTTGGCTTTTTTTAGATTCAGCTTGAAGAGGACGTACAGCGGCGCCGCTGTGATGGGAAACACGATACTGAAGACACCGAAACCCCAGCGCCACCCGTAGAGCGCATAGAAGTCCTCGGAGGCCTTGGGGCCTGCAAAAGCAGTAATCATGTAGGGGGACGATGTAAACGCGTAGGCGAGGGCTCGGTTCTTGAGCTTGGAGGAGTCGGCGGTGATGACGTCGATACAATAGGTCATACCGCTGAAGCCGATTGTGTAGAAGACCTGTTTTTCCGTATATCGTTAGCATGGCGCATACACTAACAGTAAAGGAGACATACGTAAGCAGCGCAGAAAGTCGGCAAGTTCTGGCAAGCGGCCATGATGACCATGCCCAGCGTTGCGAGGATGGTCATGAACAGGAACCCCTCCGCACGACCCCAGACATCGAGAATCTTGGAGAGAGGGATGAAAACTGCGGCCGAGAAGCAGTCGGCGACGACGTAGATGGTCGTCAGGAGCGAGTGCGATTCGAAGTCGGAGGTCACGTAGGGGAGCAAATTACTGATAATGGAAGACTGGAAGGCGTTGACGAAGTAGAGGCACCAGATACTACACGAAGCATTAATATCAAGAACTTATTACTCTTGTCTTCCCTTCTTAGAGGAAAAGAGACAAAAAAAGGGTGGTGGATATACTTGATGAAAACGGCAATCAGCGACGCCTTGCTCCAGGTCAACGTGACGGCCTCGACCTCGTGCACACCACGCTGCGCGTCTGCGGCAGGGACCTCGTCCTGGGGGTTCGCGACAGCATCTTCTGCACCCTGACCGGCTTCAGGAGAGACTTCGGGCTTGCCCGCAGCGGTCGCGGCGACAGGGATCTCAGCGGTCGAGTCGTCTGTGGCGCGGCGCTGGAACGCAGCGCGAAGCCTGGCCCTGACTGGCATTTTCTCTAGCGACGATCCGGGATCTGATAAGATTCAGATTCAGATTTCAGACGGGAGCAAGAGGCAGGACCGGGTGGAGGGGCCCTTATAGCGGCCGAGCAACGGGCGCCGGTTCCCAGTTCACCAGCTACGGCACGACGAATTGACCGGAGATCCACCAGCGCAGGACGCTCCGAAGTCGGCTGGGGCAGGCTAAAGCAAGGACTGCGTAATGAGATCCGGGCAGAGTGGGCTGACATGGGGGTTCTGAAGCCATTGCAGGATCTTATTTGTCTAGATATGGATCGTGGCTAACTGTCTACAGCGTCAAGTCCGCCGAGAATCCCCACCTCGGACACATGGATTCCATGCAGATAATCTAATCAGATGCGCTTTTCCACGGCGCGTGGGATCCTGAAGGTTAGAGGGAACCGGCTGCAAGTCCGTTGGGTGAGGAGAGCCGGGCTGGATCATGCCATAGGCCCGTTGGGACCAGCCATCCCCACACTGGCAGAGTATCGGGGCAGTTAGGAAGTCACAGCTGACCTCGCTTAGATTATCCACACTGGACGTGGACAGGGTACGTCTACCCGAGGGCAACAGCGCGACTGACCAGCCCACTCTGCTCCTTGCGTCTTTGGGTCCTGCGTTGTTTGCGGTTGAAGAAGGATGCAAGAAGGATGAGGAAATGATGGAGATCGGCGGAGATGACAGTCTACGGACCAAGAGGCAGATCATCGCCATTGATCAACATGAACAGGATCCCAACTGTACGACCTAATTGACCTTCGTGAGCGAACGTGGAACGGCAGGGATGAAACATAGGCTCGTGGGATCAGATAAGATGAAAATTCTGCAGTGGAGCAGCTCGGTGGGCCCGCCTGGCTGCTCAGGACCCAAGCATGGCAAGCATGGGCCAAGCACCCAGCAAATATCCCGATGCAGGCTTGACTACGAGAAGCCTGCGGCCAAGCAGTGCGTGCGTCAGATGGCCGTCTTGGATGCCAGGGGGGCTCATTAGCATCCCACGCGACAGGACTTCTTACAGGACGTCTTGTAGGCTCGTCGTATGTATTTTATTACGAAATCCACGATCTGATTTTCGGGTGCCGAGCCAGACGCGCATATCGATCTTTTGTTGTCTTTTCTTTCTTTTTGGTTTAACTTTATTTTTTCCGATCTTGCGGGAGAGTTCACGCCGGTTTGCTCGCTGACTCGCTCTCCATATCTTATACTTTGCCATCTCGCTGTGCGGTCTTGGCTGCGAGACGCAATGCGGCACGTGAGCGTAAACTCCCCGACCGGTTCCGTACCAGATTATGTCACCATCGTATTAATGGAGCATAAATTTCGTGACTCGCGACTCGTGACTCGTGACTAGTGTTTAGTGTCGACTCTGGAGTAGGGTCTACATGGTGTAGATGGCAGCATTCACATTCAAGTCGTAATGTTTTGGCTATACTTTCTGATCGCCAGCTGCCTCAGAACGTCATATTGAAGCTGTCGCTGGTCGGCTGTTTACTCCAAATTTAATTGACCTGTGGTGGGCCTGATCCATGCCATCCTGGTCTAGAAGGATTTCTTGGGAGACGATTGATAGTTGGCGCCACAGGACGACTGTTGCCGAGTGAGCTCATGGCTTCTGTTGCTGTTTCTGCCAGAGACCAGGCCCGTGACGTCAACGGGCTGCCATGTTGGACTGGTGAAGGAATAAAAAGCAATTATCCGTCATCAACAATTTATTGATAACTAATTAGCAATTCATTAGGCTTGAATAAAACAGAAATGGATAAGATTTTGCTAATAACAAGATTGAAATATTATTTAAAATCCATTATAAGTCCAAAACATTGCCGATGAGCCGGGAGAGGGATTTGGAACCCTAGCGGTGCAAAAAATCGCCCGCAGCCTTGCGCAGTGCCATCAGCTCGACTAGCGCTGGCCCACCGTAAGCACCTTTAATATATTCGCCTATATTCACCGTGCCCTCAGGAACAGTGACGATAGCCCGACCTAAGAACGATCACATTAGCTGCTTAGTCCACTTTTCCTGCATTGTCTCTAGCGTATTCCCTAGCATATATTCTAGCATACCCTCTAGCATTATCCTCGCGTCAAGGGTCAAGGAGGTGGACCGCCATACCGGATAGTCCTTCGTCACCAATGATCCTCCCGAATGCTTGCGTAAGAGCATCATGAGGGACCATGGTAATTCCCCTCCCGGGCGGGATCCCATGATCCGCCGTCCGCTGCAACGAACCCTCCATCATAGGCGTTCACATCGCCCACGGCAGATCCCGGTAACGCGCACGTCGAGCAGCGAATGGGCTTGTTGCCGGGTCGCGCGGAACAAAACACGGCTGCTGAATTTCGAGGCCGTATATGTTGTGCTGTGCGTGTCGTCGACGTACCCAGTCAGCGAGGAGACGATCGTAAGCGATCTCGATACGCAGGTCGACGATGGGAGCCGCAAGTAGTGCAGCGCCAGCATCGCTGTGGAATATCCCCTTGATATTGATTTCGATAGGACCTAGACTCGGCTTGGAGGTGGTGGGCCATCCAGACTGGTTTCTGCAGCAGCGACATGGTCGACGAGATGCCCTGTTATATGTACACCAGCATATGCAGTGACTGCATCAAGGGTCTTGGTGGGGGAGAACTCCAGCACTGCCTGGAACGTCTTGACCAGTAAGTCTTAGTGATGTCGCAGCGCACGACCTGGACTCGCTGGCCCTGGGACAAGAGCTCGGCTGCAATTCTGTGCCATCTTGGATATCGGCGAACGTGACGGTTGCGCCGGATGCAGCGAGGTGTCTCGCTGCGCTGAGGCCCAGGCCAGATGCGCCGCCAGTGATCACGACGGAGTCGCCTTGGAGAGATTGGCGAAGGTGGGGTGATAGTCATATTGATTGTTTGTCAGCACAGCCTGGCGTTTGCTGATCGTCCGCGGGAAATAATGACGATGCACAAAGTGTATATAGCTCCAGAGTTGTCAAGGATGTTGAATTCGAATTCGATAAGCCCCGCAGACAGCATTTCGATTAGTCGAGTCACTACGCAGGTTCACGGTCTGCGTGCAGTCTCAGCCTAACTCAGTCTCTGCCCAATCGCAGTTGCAGGTCGTCAATGTAAGCCTCGACTCCTCCTCTCTGTAGCTCCTGGAGCACCGAGGACCTAACTGCTGACAGCCTAAATCTACCCGTAGTTAGCTTACAAGTCAGCTACTGAGCACGTACTGTTCCGGCAACGCTCAAGATATCAAAAGAGGACAAGCTTGTAGGAGTGGTGATTAACTGAAGGAAAGCTGGTTGAAGCTTGGTGACTGGCTGATTGGGTTGGGGAAATGTCAAGAGTGAAGCTGCTGGAAGATGATAACAATAATTGAGATATGGCCCCAGTTCGGGGGCTTGGAGATGAGACGCGGCGTCAGTAGGCGAATCCGAAGACTTTCTTCGCGACAGAAGAGTAATCCTGATGACATAGATAGATCGCTTCCAGTGCACCGTTCGACATCAGGTTCTTATGGGTACTGTTTATTCGCTGCTGCTTCTATTATACTCGAGAATTGCGGTATAGGGCATGAAGTCGTTGCTATAAATTCGGCAACTTCCATCCCAGTGGCATCGTCACTCCTGGCTCTCTAAGGTAGGGTTCCATGTCATTTCCCATGAATCGTTTTGTTTCGAGGACGTATAGCGCATCCTTTTATACTGGTGGATGGCGGCACACTAGACTGTTGAGCTCTTAATATTGGGATTCTGTTTCGTCCTAGCGGTGAGATTCCGCTTAGACCCCATCGTCAGATTAACCTCAATAGGAATATACTCACCGTCTATCCAAAGTCCGGTGTCTTCGCAATTATTCGAGCGGGCCCCGAGAAATAGAACTACTTGCTAAGCAAATAGTGGAGTGTTTGATCGAGAATTGCTTAACGAAACCTTATTGCTTGCGCCAGAAAGGAAGTTTGCGATAGAAAATGACAGTTATTGAATAGTTGCGGTAGTAAAGTCTTGAGACCATGAATTTATACTAATCTAAGCTCAAGAATAGTATACTGGTGGATGAGCTTTAAGCCACAGCAGGCTCTGCCAATATTCTTTTTTTTTACCCGCAGCTATTTATATTTAGCAAGGTAAAAGAGTTAGAGGGATTCGGAATTGTTTTTTTACACTATTTTCCTTTTTCCCCCCAGAGGACAGTTTCCAAACCACAAATGTCCATATACCACCACAGATTGTAGTCTTTTCAAATAGCTTCCCTTTCCACAGTATAACAGAAACTCTAGGATTCAACTTGCGCCTTAATCACTCTTCCTCTTTAGGTAAAAACATCCAAAGGTCTGGGACAAGAATGTCAACAAGTCTGGGTGTTCAGCCCATACTCCCCCCGCAGGCTGGCCGTCCAACAGCTTGATAGTCTAGTTGGGATCAACCATTTGGCAAGCTTGTTCGAAATAAGCCTTGACGCCTTTGCTGTGCGCTATGGTTCCAACCGCCAATAATAGCCCCTAAGAATTTCAGGTCCAGGGGCTACCAAACCCTACACCGTGGACTGAAGATTAGCGGTGGTGCCAATACCCGACCCAAACCCTCCCGGTTGTGACAGCATATATTAAAGTTGATGAGATGATAAAGGGCGTCCATACTTGGACCTCTTCTCTTTACAGGCTATTCCCCGTTGGCTCAAAACCTAGCTCCCACTGCGTATGTTCAGGGGCATTACCATGACCGCCACATCACCACCGCCCTCACATAGCTGCCTTAATCTAGGCAGAGACCAACCGACTAGCTTATAAAGTCTTGTATTGTCACAAGGGTTTACTTAACACTAGTCAGGCTCCGAAAGCATGAGCTGTTTCCACGTCACACCCCTCAAAGCATGGTTCTCCCCATTTAGCAACAGAAAGTGTCACTTTCAGCAGCTGCGTTCTAGTCGTTGAAACACCTCTCTCATATCAGTGAACCTTGATCACGGCGATTTCGTATCGAGCGGCGCATCCTGCTCGCTTGTTATTTATCCTACCATCCATTCGACCATGTAGAGAGCGTATAATGCCGGGTGTTCTTTGAATTCCTCCATGACACCAACCATCAAATGCAGAGCTCCGGGCTGGTCTTATCTCTGCTTCAAAGTACAGAGCAGTTGCCCAATCGGCAGGCTGTCGGTCTTCGCCACGGTTGCACCGATTCCAAACTACGATCTCGAAATTCGAGATCCTGTCGACCGTATGTGGCAGCTAGTCATATATGGAACTTTCCTATTTTGGAAATCGGAACTGCAAGCTCCGACTCGCCGATGCTTATACAGAGATTCTGCTCTTTCCTAGTGTAAAAGCTATATCTCTTCCAACTGCTCCATTAGGCTAGGATGCTTATTATTATGTATTTAAACCGCCGTATAGAGCTAGTTTAGAAGAATCAGACCTTCATTCTTTACATTATTGACTGCTGATGCTGGTAATTACGTCTCTCCTGACGCTCCATAGATCCTTTGTCCCACAAGATACCGGTCTGGTTTGGTAAAAACGGTTCCAACGCCTAACCTGGATTAGGCTTAGGGCGAGCATGCACAGTCCTATCTCTTTGTTTGAAAAGCAGAAACCTGATGCCACTATGCTGTCCCAGGGCATCATCCCTGTCGCAAAGGAGGCAGATAGGTCTAAAAAAAACTATCTTGGGCATGAGTCATAACGCATCAGAGAAAGCCAATGGAAGAGACTCCGTCCTGCGCTTCTCTAGGCTGCGCAATAGGCACCATAGGGCCACAGTCGGGAACTCGGCGCCGAAAGGTATGTTCAAGCATGACGTTAGGGACCTTGGACGAGTTGACAGTAGAGCAGAAACTGAGCGTGTCTTCTAAATGGTAGAAAGCCTGACAGGCGAACATCTGCAGTTAAGCCTCGCTCACTCCGAACGTGGTCGGGCGCGGCCGGGATATCCATGTCCGGGAGGCGTCGTAGTTGCCTGATGGAGTTTGGTGGTTCGGACATAAGCCCTGGAGATGTCCCAAAGAGGTCGATCCCCGACAAGTCCGAGCGATATCGAAAAACAAAGAAAAGGCAGGACAGCCTATATATTGGCTGCGCCCAGAAGGAGGTACCGAGGGACATCCCTGTCCTGGACAAGCCGGGTCTTGACGTCTGTCTTCACTGTTTTCACCGAATTCACCGTTTTCACCAAAATGGGCGACCGACTCCAGCCTGTCGACCAGCAGGTCGTGACTGAGAAAGACCGAAACAATAATGACCAAGAACCAACACCAAAGACGTCGACGGATCAGCTTCCCAAAGGCCCGGTCGGACCCAGTCCTCCTCCCAATGGCGGACTCGTTGCCTGGTTGCACGTGGTCGCTGGCTTCATGCTGTTCTTCAATACCTGGGGGTTGCTCAACACTTTCGGCGTCTTCCAGACATACTATGAATCCGGCGCTCTCTTCCATCGGAGCTCCTCAGATATCTCGTGGATCGGTTCTATCCAAGCTTTCATGCTCCTGCTCGTTGGCTTTATCACAGGGCCCATCTATGACCGGGGATACCTCCGCACCCTGCTGACCTTGGGCAGCTTCGGCATCGTCTTTGGCACCATGATGCTCAGTCTCTGCAAGGAGTACTGGCAGGTCCTGCTGGCGCAGGGCTTCTGCGTCGGTATTGGTGCCGGGTGTCTATTCGTCCCGTGCGTCTCGATTCTGCCAACCTACTTTTCTTCCAAATTAGGCGCCGCGCTGGGTCTCGCTGTCTCGGGCTCCTCCCTTGGGGGGATCATCTATCCCATCGTCCTGAATCGCCTCCTCGGTCCTCTTGGTTTTGGCTGGGCTGTCCGAGTGATCGGCTTCATCGCCCTCAGCACTCTCCTCCTCCCTATCGTTATCATGAAGCAGCGCGTCAAACCA
This sequence comes from Aspergillus spinulosporus, assembly GCA_003574815.1. Lineage (NCBI taxonomy): Eukaryota > Fungi > Ascomycota > Eurotiomycetes > Eurotiales > Aspergillaceae > Aspergillus > Aspergillus spinulosporus. The sequence goes on along the minus strand of QPHH01000037.1, from coordinate 2,938 downwards.
CCCAAGGCCCGCGCGCTGATGGACTGGACCGCGTTCAGCGATATCCCATTCATGACGCTCGTCATCGCCGGTCTCGTCGCCTTCATGGGTCTTTTTACGCTGCTATTCTACATCTCCTACGTCGCCTCGGCGCGCCATCTCACCTCCAACGACATGGCTTTCTACCTCGTCCCTATCCTCAACGCGGCCTCCTGTTTCGGGCGCACAATCCCCACCGCCATGGCCGATAAGTTCGGGCCCTTCAACCTGATCGGTCCCTTCTGCATGGTAGTCGGCGTCTTGATACTCTGCATGATGGCTGTTGTCAACGAAGCTGGGATCATTGTGATTGCTATCTTCGCTGGATTCTTCAGCGGTGCCTTGATCGGTCTCCCGCCACTGTGCTTTGTCGCGCTCACAAAGGATAAGAGTAAGATTGGAACGAGACTCGGGATGGGCTTTGGTATGATGGCGTTTGGGGTGCTGGCGGGAGGTCCGGGGGCGGGTGATATTCTGGGAGAGTCTCATGAACTGAACTGGAACGGAGTCTGGATATTTGGTGGAGTGAGTTGTCTTGCTGCGGCTGCCATTTTTGTTGTGTTGAGGGTTTCCCAATATGGGTTCAAGCTGCTGGTGAAGGCGTAGTTGCTTTGAGCCAGGTTCTTATGTTGCGGCATGTTTGATAACGTATGCTTTAGAGAGGTTGCATTATAGAGGATACATAGATAATGATAATGTCACTGATTCTCCTCTCATGAACAAATCTCTGGACGTGTCTTTAATAATTGAACCTACTAGATATGGAATTAGTCTCTGTTGTGTCTCCATCTACCGTAGCTAACAAGACCAATGGGGCATGGGAGTAATCCCCTGTATAAATATATAACCGAATGGTAAAAAAACAAGCCCAACCATCTACCCCAAGCTCGTGCCTAGCCAAAAATTATATATAATAAAATAGATCATCTCCGTATTAGGTATTCAGCCCCGGTTATAGAGCTTCGGTTCCAACGAAGTTAAACGAGAAACAGCTCCAACAAAAAGTTAAGTAAACAAAAAATGCCAAATATAGGAACTAATGTTTTCCCGCTGAAACAACTATGAGCTTCATCACTAAGAGATACTGAATATTCTAGAACCGTAAAAAAAAAAAAAAATAGAATTGCTGATTGATGAGCTTTTTGGACGTACAATTAGTGGTTTACCAGAAGGTCTGCCCAGCTATCCTAGTCGTAGGGAACTTGACCACCCATCAGCAAGGAAAACGCTAAGAATCCGGCGTATTATCTCTGCCCTACATAAAGCCATTCGTAGGGTTACAGGTGTGATTGTACATGTTGCGGTCGAGCAGCGTTAAGGGGTTATTTAGTACGAAGAATAGTAGCAGTGTCTTTGTCGAGTTATACTACCATGAATCCTTCCTCCCTGGGTAATGGTATCATCTCTATGTATGTTTACTACAGGAAGACGTAATATGTGCTCCAAAACCTGCTTATAATACTTGTTCTGGGCACATATCGTAAATCATCATCCTCAATCAAATCAGGCCACCACGAAGTGGTATTGAACAGCCCGTCTGATGCTGCTGAAATTAAACAAATTTCTAAATCAACTGACGCCACACCTAATCCAAGAATAATGGCATTTTTTCAAGCAGGCTGCATAACAGCCTGTGCCCAACTGGGTGTCTTACAAATTGGCAACCGCCGAGCAGACCTGGACCACCGCTGAGGTTGCTGATAGGCAACTCGGGCTGGCACGCATTGGAATATAATCTGGACAGTAGGGGTTGAGCCATCGTATCCGTGGGCCTGTAGTTTAGCCTCGTCGCCATATATCGAATAAGAATGTAGCATTGGCTGTGGCGGGTGCGAAGACCGCGGAGCCTCGAGCATTGGTAGGATTATTGGAGGACTGAGCGCATATAACATGATTAAACCACCAAGACTACTGGGTTCGGAGAATATATGCGAGTGCTACTGTTTGACAAGCTACGCAAGGAGCTGGTAAAAAATGTAGGCCCCGGAAGCACATCCCGCGGCAAATGCCAGGAACACCCGCCTGTCAAGGGCTGCTGTACTCATGCATATTTTATTTTTCAGTTTTTTAGTACTTCCTCTGGAAGTCTAGACTTCATATCTGTTTAGGAGCTATGGCTGTCACTGCCCTTGACTTGTTTTCACTCTCTGGCCGTGGTCAACAGCGCAACCTTATCCTACCATAGCATGTCCTTGTTCTTTTGCCTAATGCGTTGAATGGGCTCTCCTTCACGCCTCATCGACTCGGGAACTCCGGTTGAGCTTCGTCGCGCCATCCGACATCCAAGATGGCAACCAGCAAGCTGCCGGCGAGCCTGATCCAGCTCGCCCATCAGCTCCAAACCTTTCGTCGAGTGGGATCAAGTTTTACCGACGAATTTGATCATGAAACTATTCTATTTATCAATTTTATCGCTACATCAACTGCCGAACCGCCGCGGGCATCGGGATTTGTATATCCGCCAGCATGGGATATAGACCGGACCACTTTACATCAAGCAGTTCGGAACCTTTTACACCTGGGCAGACGGATGAATCAAGATCTTCAGGAAGAGTTTTACGCCTGGCGGAGGAGCCAACCCCCAATGCCTGATCGCCAGCCAGAACGCCCTTTAGGACGCGTACGGCCACAATCACGATCTGGCTCTGCAACCTCCAAGCCAACCAACATACCTGGGCAGGAACAACAAACCCAGGAACCTCCTTCCGACCTTCTACAGGCACAGCCAAAACAGACATCGGAGTTGACGTCAAGACCTCTTGAAACCTCCTCTCAACCAGAAGGGGTGCCTGGCTCATTTCCGGAAGGCACGCCCGTCACTCGATCTGCTGCCTCCCAATCTGCCCCTCCTATATTCAGTTCCCTAACAACGCAGCCATATATTCCACCACCCAACCTCTTTGATCAGCCTCTTGTTCAT
>QPHH01000036.1:80436-197092 GCA_003574815.1 Aspergillus spinulosporus | reverse complement strand
CGGTGGTACTGCTTATACCTCGGGGGCGGTTTTAGGGAAATTTTTTTTTTTTTTTTTTTTTTTTTTTTTTTTTTTTTTTTTTTTTTTTTCAAGCCAAGGGCGTCTTCTGAGGAACATATCGCATGGAAGGTCACATTCAGCACTGAATAAGTATTTCAATGAATCAACAAGTACTACTGAACGTGGATAAAACCAAATAACATAAAACGAGGGCATATACAGGCATTCGATAATACCAGAGCCAGCTAACAACAAAGTCGACATAAACATAGTGTCCAAAGGTGGGCAAAGTTCGTGGCCGTCTTACTGGGTCTACCTAACCTCCTTGTATGCTGGGCGGCCATGGAGTGTTGCACACAAAATACCCTACAACAAAGGATGGCTAGCTCCTCCATAGGTACAGTTCTCAACCGTATAGGCATTCAGTAACAGCTACCTCGGCTGTTGTGTCATTAACCAGCCGGTACTCAGCTCATAGCTTCATCTTACTCCTGACCGTCCTCCATGGCATGATAATGCTCTTTAAGAGACAAGTGAACATCCCCAGGTGATACCAGTCAACCATTTTGGTGAAAGGCCCAATATTTACCAGCAGTTAGATGGAGTCGCCTTAAGCTGTTGGCCTTATTATTTGCCTAGGACGATATAAGACTGCTGTGTTGCAGGTACACTCTTAAGAGCATGTCGTCGAGAACGATTGCTTAGTAGGTGGTTGTTTGTGAGACACAGCAAGTTAAACACAGCTCATCTTTTGAACAATTGGGCTGTCTCAATCTTAAATGCACATTGACCTTACTTGCCCCTAAATAGGCCATATTTGTCATGTAGAAATACGTCGCGCTATCCCAATGGGCATGAACATAGAGCCGTACACTGCGTACTTGTCCTTGAGCGCTTCGAGTAATTTTGGGAAGCTGTTCCAAGAACACGCCTATCAGAGACCCGGCTCCTATGGATTAGACTGAGTATTTTGTTGCTGCTGAGCCAAGCTGAGACAGGAACCTGATTGAAAGAACTGGAGAATAAATCCTCGCGTATGACGTTAAATTAAAGCTTTACCCTGTTGTGGTATCCAAAGTATCGACAAGAAGATACGGCCATGAGGCTGTCCAACAAGTCACAGAAACGGTTTATGTACATCGTTAAACCCCGCCGCTAATGACTCCGAATCCAACAAAAGAACATCATTGATTGAAGTGGTAGTGGTGGTAGTGGTGGTAGAAGTGCTCATAGGCGCAACTTTGACCTAGGCTGAAACGGTGCGAGGCGCAAAGACATACGGCTCATAAGAGTAGCTTCTTAGAGGTTGTTGCCGAGGGTGGCAACGATGCTGCCAACGGAAGTACCGACACCAGGGAGGCCGAGACCGCCGAGAAGGCGGGCAACGGACGGCGCGAGCCTAATGAGAAGAGCCTTGCCGTCTGTGCCAACGACAGTAAGGAGCTCGTTGGCGGGCGCACCGGTGTGGTTGACGAGCTCACCGACAGAGCTGGCTTCCTCAACGACCTCACCAATGGGCTCGCCCACGGTAGGGAGACCAAGGCCAGAGACGAGAGAAGCGACCTCAGGGCTGAGCTGGATCAAGAGACGCTGAGAATCGGTGCCGGTGACCTCGAGGATGTCCTGAACATTGGGGATGTTGTCACCAAGAACCATGCCATCACGCTTGAGGTTCTGGCCGACAGTGGCGACGACAGAGCCGACGGGGACACCGACACCGGGGAGGCCGAGGCCAGAGAGGAGGCCAGCGAGGGTAGGAGCGAGCTGGATGAGGAGGTATTCGCCGCCCTCGCCGACAACGGTGACGAGACCCTCGACGGGACGGCCGAGGTTCTTGACGAGGTCACCGACAGAGCTGGCGCTGGCGACGATGGTACCGACGGGGGTGCCGACGGCAGGGAGGCCGAGCTTAGAAAGGAGATCGGCAACCTCAGGGCTGAGCTGAATGAGGAGGCGTTTGGCGTTGGGGCCAATGACCTCAAGGACGTCCCTAACCTGGGAGCCAACGTCATGCAGAAGCTTTCCGCTGGCATCGGAGGTGGCCTTGGTGCTAATGCTGCTGATGGTGGCGCTAGCACTGGCGATGGGGAGGTCCAGAGACTGGGTGACGGTCTCGAGGTCCTGGGTGATCTTGGTGGGAGCAGCCATGACGGAGGCGGCAAGGGCCGCGAGGGCAGTGATATAGGCAGTCTTCATTGTGATGGAAGTAAATGAGTGTTGGTAGTTTGGTAAAGAAAGACTAAAGTTGGAATCAGACAAGAGAGAACGACAGGCTGGTTGGAAAGAAGAAAGAAAGATCGGTCCTGGGAGATTCTTGCTTCTTATATGCCGCCGGGAATAGGGATCACCGACATCGAAGCCGTGATGATCACTACTATCCACATCTTAGATGCAAAGGAGCGTTTGGCCCATAGTCAGTTGGCGGGTGAACCCGTATGCTGGTTCGTCATGGGACTGACATCAATAATCCAGGTACGTATGGAGTCGCCTAGTGTGTGGATATGAATACGATACCATTGTCAATTTCACATGGCATCAGATGAGTGCTATATGGAATAGGAATCTTGCACGAAACGGTGCAAGCCCATCAGACGAACACTGCTCTTCTTTGCCGGCAAACAATCCGAACCCCTACGGAATAAGCACCGTTGCCCAAACAAAAGCAGAAGCTCGCAGTCAACGCTGGCCTTGCAGGACAATAGGCGTACCTATTGTGATCTACGTCCTCGTTCTATTGAGCAGAGCCGTCAAACCCTCGAGCTCGAAGCCGCCAGTCAGAACCCGTCAAGCGGAAGTGTAGATCGGCACTTGAGAAATGGACGAATCATACGCTGTATGACGGTCATTAGTTCAGGGTATGTTCCAAGGTACATACGCGGTGGAGTGTAGAGTGGGACCTATACAGCGGACTTGACGGCAGGGTGTTGGCCGCCATGGATCTATAGCTCTTTCGGAGAACTCGGAGTATATTGGAGGTACGCACTAGCAATACATCTCGTAGATCATTTGCAGGCGAATTTTCCGGTAGCTCCTCGTCTGTTGACTCAAGAGACATCTAGCTTCGTAGCCGGGCCTGCCGTGCATGCCCGGCATTGAGTGGATGTCTGAAGGGTCCGGGGCTGGGACCACTATGAGAGTCTGAGGCGCCTGAAGCATAGGGCTGAGCAAGAAGTCAGTATCACTCTGACCTCAGCTCACTCCCGGCTCCGAGTCTCGGTCTGGCTCCGTACCAGGCGCACACTCTCCGAACCTGTTTTCGGTCCCCACTGAATTGATGAGCCAAGCTAAGCAATACCTCAGCGAAGCGGAAGCTCTGACGACGAGTGCTGATCGTGCAAATCCGGTCCATCCTCATTTAACCATCCTCACCGTACTGTCGGGCAACATCCGCCGCCCATGAAGTAAGCATGATCAGGCAGGGAGCCAGGGCACCCATGCTCTAGCCTCCAGGTTCCATCGACTCATATCCCGTGAGGACTGATTCTCGGCGATGATGGTGCAATTCTACTGATTCTGTATTCTGTTTTCTATACCCCAGATGAGATGGAGTACGTACAGCAATGTGGCTGCGGGATCGCATTTCGGGCGAGCGGCAGGAACCGTCTTCTCGCAGCCTTGGGCATCGTGGATTAGAGAAACGCCGTCCACGCGGGAAGGACTTTCCGAGTTCTTTCTTTTTCCCCTCAATGATCTCATATCATCTAGTACCTCAAAGAGAAAGGGGTGGAGGCTTTCTTGTGAGGTGGAGCGCAGCCACGGCGGGTGGCGAACAGGAAATACTCCGCAGTGCGGGCCCCTGTGGACTCATCCAGGGACAAGCACTCACGTTGTGATGCGGATACTTCATACGAGGACCAGAGTTTGATACTAAGGTTTGCTTAGTCCGCAGAATTAGTTTTGACTATTTGCATTAGTACGCCACTTTGTCATGATGAGGGTTAGTTCACCTGTTGTTCCCAAGAGTCCACTTCCACACAAGAATTTTTGACCGTCTTGAGCAGTCTATAGGCAATTGGAAGCCCACTGTCCCTAGTTATGAGGCACCAAACAGAGGCGTGGATCATCGCCTTGGCTATTTGGGGTTGATTCGTACTCCTAGGCAGATGTCAAAGATCGTAATCCGCTTGATGATATGGTCTTATACGGCGAACAGGGGAAAACAGCAAGAATACTGATGTCAAACGGAATGGTGGTACTTTATGGTGGATATTGAACATTGCAATTTGGAAGTCGTCATTTCTTTCGGTCTATATTCGCGGTCTATATCCGCTTTCAGATAAAATAGGCTTTGTCAAAGGAGAAAGGGGATGAAACGGGTCCAGATGTCAACGGTCAGTTGCCGATCAAGTATGGAGGACTCGAGCACGCAATGGCGTAGAGCATTTTCAATTGCCCTCATACGGCGGCTCCTCCTGATACACATCATACTTGTATTGACTGCCTGGATGGTCGGACCTCAGCCCGGCCTGACCCTCGCCATAGACCTTCTCGCGCGCTGTTAAACCCTCTCGCGGCGCTTCAGAGTAGATACCCCGTCGACGAAGCTCTGGTACTAAGAGGTCCACGACGTCCTCAAAGGTCCCGGGCGTGGTAACGTACGCAATATTGAATCCGTCTAGGTCTGCCTCCCTGACCCAACGTTCCAACTCATCTGCGACCTTTTCGGGTGTTCCTACGCTAACAGGGCCCAAACCGCCAATGGCAGCTTTCTCGGCGACAACCCGAGGAGTCCACCGTGGGACGTCTTCACTCGTGGTGGTAAAGCTGTGGAGGGTGCTGGTGACCTTGTGGGCCTCTAGTGAGTCGGCAGCCGTGATATCCTGGTCTAGGGGTAGTCGGGAGATATCAATGCCTGTCCATCCGCTAAACAAGACGAGTCCTCCGATGACTGAAGCATACTTCTTCAGCTCTTCATACTTTGCCTGCGCTTCTTCTTCGGTACGCCCAATGATCGGGGTAAATGTCGAAAAGAATTTGATCGATTGCGGGTCACGGCCGAGTTCTGCAGCCTGCTTACGGATAGCAGCAATCTTGGGAGCAAGGACGGATGGTGAGTGTGCGGACACAAAAATTCCCTCCGCATGAGCGGCTGCGAAGCTTGACCCTGCCGCTGATGTGCCCGCCTGAAACAGGAAGGGTGTACGTTGCGGCGACGGGTCGACAATGTGGCGCGAGTTGACTGAGAAGTACTTGCCCTTGTGGTTTATTTGACGGATCTTGTCAGGGTCGGCATAGGAATCCGTTTCAGGGTTCGGGGAGACAGCGTCCGGAGCCCATGATCCTTCCCAGAGCCTGCCATGGATAAGCGTTAGTCACCAACTTGGACTGGTGGGTGATGCCATACTTGTATAGCAACCGAAGGTATTCGTCTGCTTGACGGTACCGCTCGTCGTGCTCGATTGGAGAGTCCAAGCCGATAGCCTTGAAGGCAGCCTTCTTCCATGAAGTTACGATATTCCAACCAATCCGGCCATCCGTCATATGATCCAATGTTGAAAAGCGCTTTGCGAGGAGGAAAGGAGGCTCAAATGATGTCGACGCAGTGATCGCGAAAGCGAGGTTCTTGGTCACGGCTGCCATTGCGGAGATGGGCTGGACTCATGTTAGTCCTAGCCGGATCAATTTAGGGCACGAGCGACATACAATCGTTGGGTCTGTGACGGGCCATTGGGCGGCGCGCCGAATACATTCATCGAGCTTTCCCTCGTAAGTATCGTAACCGCCGTAGGTATCAGCCAGGAAGAGGGCGTTGATGCCTCCCCGTTCCAGCAGCTTCGCGAGCTCAATCCAATAGCCAAGCTTTCGCTTCGTGGCTGATTTGTCGACTGGATTCTGTATCAGTTAGCTCAAAATCAGTGTATATAAGAATGGTTTCTACATGACACTTACCTTCCATTGCCCAGGAGACAAATGTCCCACAGTGGACATATCGAACGCGTTTAGGATGATCTTCTTCCTGCCATTCTGCTGGCCGAACTGGCCTTCTGCAACGTTGACATCACCCATCCTGACTTAAACAGCTTGCAACGATTGCTGAGCAGTCATTAACTGGCGGCCTCGCGCTTTTTTAAACCGGAAGTATAGACGTATGCTTGTGTTCTTAGCCCCGCAGAATATCGCCATAGCCTCCCCCCATCGCGCAAGCATTGCTCTGGTCGAATTTAGCATCTATACCATTGTATACAGATATCTTATCAATTCGCAATCGACCCCGCATGAAGCGCAACCAGAGGATCTTAAATTCCAGGCTTTTATTTGTTCACTTTTGTCGACTCTACAGGGCGTCGGAATATTGGAGGCTAGGTGCTAGGCGCAGTTGGAGAAGTATTTCACCATCTAGGGCTCTATTGCGTGACAATCGACCTTGAGAACATGAATGAGATCTGTTCGAGCCTTTATGAGACTGACTCGGCCGACCTCCAAGCTCTCTTTCAACAATGATTCATCTTAGCGTGCTATTGCGATTGAGCTACCCGTTGGTCTCAGTCAGTTTTACTCGGCTCGACAGCTGTAACAACCGGGCTGGACTCTGGATCGCGGGATCTATCCGAATCGCTCGCATATGCGCCATCTCTTGCCTTTTCACGTTTGCTGAGAAGGATTAGCATGCAGTTGTAAACGGAAATTCGGAGAATACGTACTCCTGGCGTGAAATGAAGTACTTTATGACATGGGCCAAGGCGATGAGACATATCGCGTTCCCAAGAACAAAAGAATATCCTTTCGTAAAACGTGGTCCTTCGACCGTCTTGAATACGAGCAGCGGGGTCCAGGCTGTCGTTGATTGTGCAACGGTGTTGAGAATGATTAGTGTTATTGAGCGCTCCACCGGTGAATAACGTAATTGCTCGTTCACCCAGCCATACAAGACGCTGGACATGGACACGGCAGAATACGTTGTGATAAAAGCAAACCAAAGTGCAGACTCAGGGACATTCCAGATGACAAGAATGATAAGGCCGATGATATTCCAAATGTGAGCGACGGTGATCGCCCACGCCGGGCCCAGGACAAGATCAGAAGCAAAGCAGATAAAGAGGGTATAAAATATCCCGAGGGCCGGGGATATGGCACCCAGTTCGTTCAGACGGCTTGTTGAATATCTTTTCAGGCTCTTCAGCCATAGCAAATATCCTCCTGCAGAGGTGTTTATGCATCCATTCCAGAAGAAAATATCGAGGAATAGCAAGGCCCAGAACTTCCAGTTCTTGAGGACATTTATCAAGGACCGTAGTGTGAACTTGCCCTGGAACTTATGACCTGCACGCGAAAGGCGGACCTTGGACAGTTCGATATCCTTGTCGTTGATCACCAGTCTATTTGGCTTATCGGGTGTTCCAGGGAGTATGAAGTATCCCATAATTCCAATGGGGATGGTAATAATTGCACATATAATGTACATCCACCGCCAGCCTGCCAAGCCGTGAACTCCATCGAGTCTCGCAGATGTTCCCGCCTGGATTAGACTCGCTGTGAGGGTACCTAGGGTGAGTCCGACGTAAAAACATCCACCTCGTCGGGCAATCTCATCACCACGGTACCAAGCTCCTTAAAGTTGTGAGCCCATGCTCATTTTTTTTGGAGTCGATAAAGTACTCACCGAATATATAATGCATTCCCGGAAAGAACGCAGCCTCAAACCAACCTACGAAGAATCGGTAAGCCATCATCTCTCCGAAGGACGTTGCTCGGTATTGCAGCAAAGTAAAGACACCCCACATGATATCCAAGAAAGGGATCACCCATGACATTGGAAACCTGGTGAACAGGTATGCGAACGGTAACTGGCCCACAACCGCACCGACTGTATACATGGTCTGCAGTTCGACAAGCTCATTGCCATGGAGACCAAGGTCTTCCTGAAGACCAGAGACGTAAGCATTGTCTAAGTAGTCATTTGTTAGTAAAATCCTGCTCTACATCCAAATATCGGTAGAAATCACATACTGATATTCGCCTGGTCGACGTATTTAACCCAATAAGCTAAGAAGGCATAGGGGACAATCAAGGCATCGAGCTTCAGAATAAGGCGTCGTTCCTCCTTGGTATCCTGGTCTGCGAACCACTTGATGTGGTACCACTTTCGACGTTCTCGGACGGTAGACATGGTGTTCGTTGTCTGAATGAACTTTGTTTGAAGCTGCCCATTGTCTATTTTATATGCTGTCGAGCCAGAAAGCAGCCAGGTCTCGAACAGCCTGCAGAACAAAATATGTCACCCATCGGCTCAATTGCGCGAGACTGGGCATTCGGCCCACCGTCTACTTTGTTATCAGCGCTCGTGGGGGCTTTCCCTAGACACATAACTCTGAGGCTCTAGACGTCTTGTGCCCTTTGAGCGTGGCAGTATGATTGGGCAATTTTGAGCTGGAGCGAAATATTCGACGCGCAGATGCATTCTCGTGGCCAAGGATCGTGTCAGGAGGTGGAGGTAAGGCGTGCTCGCGCGTTAGTGTTTTGGTAGTACATTGGGTTCACGACTAACTGTCTTGGAGGACGCTACAACCCAGATGTTATTTGATGCAAAAACAGCTCTGTTAGTGTGGAAATCCGAGATAATCTCGAAGCAGTCAATCAAATTAAGGTGGATGCTCACCTTGACCCATGGTAGGAAAAATTACCAATGACCCCATGACACCTCGTAGTCATGATCCTGAGGTTGAGGGGAAGCCTAGAGACTGGCAGGGATTCGTCGAGAGATGTACGTTGAAGGTTAATGAATTTGGTGTTTGCGGACTGCCTGCGGACTTCCATCCGCTCCCTTGATTGTTTCCACCGAAGCTGGGCCACTCTTACACGAGTGCTCAGTAAGTTATACCCGTACCTTGATCCAACTAAGCAATACTTGAAAATCCACTTTACCCAGTTGTTTTTCTGTACGGCGGACTCTGATCTTGTCCGCCGAGCTGCCGTGACATCTTCCAAGATGCCCGCCCCTAGCAGACTACTCTGCTCGATACATTGCATCGCTGACAGGGTGTTTCGTAGAACCGGAAGGCAGACTTCTGCATGTGGTCAATTTTTGCAGTGTGGCCGAGGATGTCGAAGAACTTGTTGTCGGAAACGAAATCGGTGGTGTTGAGGTAACTTAGACTACAGTGTAGAGAAGAGAGTCAGCCTGGGTCTCGATAAACTGGAGATCTTGTGACTCGCTTCTGAAAGAGGTTAATATCGGAGATGTCTGTTGTTACCCACGAAGCTTATAGTGCGAATCGATCGAATTGACAGGGAAGCGTGGCAATTGCTCCTAGGGAGACACATGCCCACTTTGTGACGGTGCTGTTTCTGAAGGGTGAGAGAGGTTGTAGGTAGTTGGATATGGAGGGTGATGATGAGCCTGTTTGACTCTGCGATTGTCAGCATCTCATAGTTGTCAATTGCTTCATTTCCATGTAAATTCGGCGCCTGCGCAGGGAACATGAAGCACTCCATATTGTTCTCAGGTTAGATAGAACAGAAGAACGGGTTAGACATCCGGTTGCTCCGCGGGTTCGGAACGTTCTTTAAGGTAGAAGAAATGTTGCTCTGTGTGGAGAAGAATGCCCGTTACTTCCAGGTTAGTCGCCTTAGGATGGACTTATTTTGATGGCTGGTATTGATGAGGTTGGTAAGTGGGATTGTTGGAAAGAGTTGGAGCCTCAATGCTTAGCAGTGCTGGGATTTCCCTGCGGCCTTGATCAACACCATTCTACTCCCACTTACGCAGCCATCTTCCTTGCATAATAACACGACCGTGAGTCACAATTCAAGCCCCTTGGTTGAGCATATATCTAACTCCTACTCCAAGTCATAGTGACTGACTAGCTCTGAGTAAATCATCCACGATATCATGAATCTAGCAATTGACTCTTCGCACTGAGAAATCACAAACCCATGCCGTCATGACAGACGACCCATCGACACCATTGCGAACAAAGTACCTGAGCTTTAAGAGCCTCCTATGACGCCAATCTCATGTTGCTTCTTGTCCGGCGCACCGGGGCATGACTGGGCATGACTAGATGCAGCCGCGTTCGCAACTTTTCATATAGTTCTCTTTGGGGCTACCGGATTAGTCACGAATAAAGACCCATCGAGAGGGACCCATTGAGAGCTTGACCAAATATGTTGATTAGATGAAAAGGAACCTGAAGTCATGGGGATTCGGGAGTAACGATGGCAGATGGGTTATACTCTGTCGTTGGAAATCGTGGAACTTTTGTTGTTGATGGTGCCCGGCTGGTCGACATGTGGAAACTAACGGAATGCTGTAGTTGGGGTATAGTGCTTGGATCGAACAGAGGACATCAGAGTCTAGAAGAACGGTTGATATATGCTCGTCGAGCTGTTTGGTATGGGCGATAAAATCCTCGAGTAGGCACTATTCTTCCTATATTCGTGCTCTGCGTCCATTTCCTTAAGCGAGATAAAGATCACTTTATTATCGAAGCTATTATCGCTGGCCTTTTCCGATTCAGGAAAACTGATACCATTACTCTGTACGTGTCCTATCGATATACCCAAACCCGATCATCCAATAAATCCAACGCATGCTGTCTCCCTCTCTCTTCTATCTTTAGTCTCGCATGCAGCGCATCCAACTCCTCCTCCGCATTCGCCCTCGCCCCCTCCAACAACACCCTCACGCGTTCAACTTCCGGCTGGTACGGCCCTAGCGGAAGCATATCCCTCGGCAAATCCCCCCACTCCAGCCAGACGGGTATCCTGTACGCCCTGATCACGCGGCTGAGTTGGCCCCATGCTGAAGAGGGGTCCAGAAGCACGCTGATGAGTGAAAGATTTGTAAAGCCCTGAAGGGAAAGCATGGGTTTCTGCCCGCCTGACATGGAGGGTACCTGGGGCATGAAGCGGGAGGGAATGGCACGTTGGGAAAAGGGGAGGTGGGAGAGAGGGTTTATGGGAGAAGATGCTGAATGTGGGGTGCGTGGGCGTAGAGTGAAGTCGACCGAGTACGCTGTGAAGTGATCGGTTAGTTCGCGGTCGGCGATGTCGGTGCCGGATTTTGTGTTGCTGGTTTTCCCTGTCAGGATCAAGGTGGATAGATGGTTAGAAGGTAGTACATTGAAGCTGATTGGGATGAGCAGGGGTGATTTGACTGACATATGTTGTGGTTTGTTGGAGCTCCGCAGGCTTCGATGTACTGAGAGTATAGCTCTGGACTGAGGAAGCCGGTGTTTTGGGGATCCAGATGCCGGAAAAGTTCTTCCATCATCCTGATAAAGGACGGGGCGGGCTTCATCTCCTCGGTAAGGAGGGGTGTCCAGCCCCGGGCTGTGGGCAGGGGTATTTCAGAGTACTCAGGAGGCACTTGATCAGGAATTTGCTGCTGCTGCTCTGGATCCACCACTGCCGGCGGCAACGATGTGGGCGGCCGCCTCTCCAGGTCTTCGACCTCGCTCCTGATCTCCTTTTCCGACTTCGTCGGGCGAGGAGGCATCTGCGGCGGTACATCGCTATATGTGTTTGTTGTTGGGATAGGCCGTCTGCGTGGGGGCGCATACACACTGAGAGATCTGCTAACCAACTGTATTCGCGGTGGGGGCGGCGGGGGCACGGGAAGAAAGCCGCTTTGTATATGCATTGATATTGAATGAGACTCATCATCTTGGTGTTGCGAGGGATAAATCCCCACGACATAGCAGTTGGCGCAGAGGGTCATCCGCGGTGTACAGGAGGCGCATGACAAACGCGGCCTCGTAGACTGGATGACTTCATTGCAGGAGGTGCATTTGTATAGAGACATTGTGACCGGCCCTGCTAGATACACTGCACCACAAGATACGGTGCTGAGACGGTTCAGCTTGGGTTATATGAGTAAATGGGTCGGCTAAAAAAGCCATATCGGGATGGCTGCGGGGTTTCTTTGGCGCTGACATGACATGGCAGGGTATGAACACTCTTGTACAAGGCTGATGATCTGTAATCAGTAATAGAACGCAGTCTTGTGTCAATATAGAATCTTTTCTTTGAAACCGAAGACGTGATGTGTAGTTTGATCCAGGTATTGACCCTAGCTCTGAAAGTTCGCAGATTTAAAATCACTTACAGAACGGCATCATATCAATCGTAAAGCATACCGCAGGGAATATTGATATCTTCAGGTAAGTCAAGCAGGGATATGGTTAGGCCGCACGTGTTCGTTGTAAGTTCCTTGCATGATCTTTAACTATCACAGCATGGATGAATGTGGTTGAGCTTGCAATTTTGTAACACAAATAGAAAACAAAGGACGTCTGCTTACAGCGAGCTTTACTCAGCGTCTAACTTTCTGTACTTACCTAATACATTCGGCAGCATGCGCCGACATATCTGATTGGGATGCAGCATCCGGTCAGCATTCGTCTTGAGCCGAGGGGAGTCATCAAATATTCAGCATTCAAGCCTATTTATCCAAGATCTCACCAAGCACTCCGACGGTGAGCTATTCAGATAGCTGGCTGGATTTTAAGCCGCCAGGGTCACAGATCGGACCATAAACTCCCCCTCAGTTATACATGGACCGGCCGAGTCCCATCAGACTACAGCAGCAAAGACTCAACCTATACCCACGGCTGCTCCAGATGGCTCTATTAGCTGTCTTAGGCGATGAGACTGTGGCCGATCCTCTTCCCGGAAAGGAAAGATTGGGAAGGGTGCGACGTACCAGAGTCTTGTGGAGAAATTCATTCGAACAGTCATTCCAGAATGCATGGGCGCTGATAATAATGTGTTAGTCTCTGGGCATGGAATGGGTATATGGTTGCTTGGATGTCTGATAGCCGACGTGTCAACTTATACGGAGATGGAATCAGCCGGCGAGACAGACTTCCGAGACCAAGAACGGGGAGAAACGATCAATCGTTCGCGACCGTTTTTATGGGATGGGTATTCTTAAACAGCAGTCGAAGCATGGTTTACGAAACTCGCGATAAGATTCCCTCGTCACGAAACACACTCCTTAGTTGAGAAATCTCGGTTGGCACACAGACTAACCCTAAGTCCCGACTCAAATCTTCGATTCTGGCGAGTAGCTTGAGAAATATGACCCTGAAAATGTTTTACGGCAGGGTGTCAGACCGCTCTGACGAATCAGACACTCGGTGAGGAGGTTGTTGCTCATATGGACGCCTCAGCGTCTGGTTTGATACCCGGAGACTGAGATCCTGGAGGGAAATGTTGGGGGTCGACAATAACGATGCCTATCAGTTAGTCCTGATAAATCGACCCGAGCGGCAATGTCTCTGGACTCAAATTCTCAGATCTTCATCAGGGGCAGAGGAGCCCAGTGTGCACGACCGGTCCAGCTCCAGCGACGGGGTTGGGGTCGAGACCACCTTCAAGCTACGCGTGGAAAGGCTCTGGAAGACACTGCCCTTCCGGTACCAGCCGCAAGTGAAAGAAGATTGAAGGCAATCGTCCTTGGGCGCAGATAATTCGCAGATATTTGCCACAAAATTGAGGAGAAGTCCCATATTCATTCTGCACCATATTGCAACAGGTGGACTGCCCAGGTACTGTCATCCCGAATGCCAGGGAGTACCCGTAGTCATGTCAAGCACGACTACTACAACATCGAGATTATCCTATTAGAGACTGTTTTGGAAACTCATCCGCGCTTTTCGTTAACGGCATCAGACCCTTCAGCGTCTACGAGCTCGTGGTTCTGCTTGTCTCTAGGTATGTACTAAGACTGGGACCAGGATCGGGCGGTCTATATGAACACTGTGGCTGCATTACCGCTGGTATGTTCGACTGCTGTTCCGAGCCAACAAAGTCGGGAGATTTTCCTGTGGAGTGATATTGGGATGTTGCGCAATTTAGATTGATGGATATTTAGGCTCTTTGGCGAGAGGGTAGATATACAGGTAGAGTGAGGTTGACATCATAAGAAAGAGAGGATTACTTGCTTTCCCCGATCCCCACGGTCCTAAGAATTGTTTCGAGTCGCTCCTATCTTGCTACAGTATTGCATACCTGCAGAGATGTTGCTCACAGCAGCTTCGGCTTCCATTATCCGGGCGACTCGGAATCATCGCCGATTTGCAAACGCAAGGTTCCACCAACCTATCATTATCAGGAACCACCAAAATCCAGCAATAATATCCACCCGGTTATGTTCCACCGATCCCGTCAGGCGAATGCCAACACTGCCAGTACCAGAACGCAAAAACCGCGGCAAAGACGCCCTGAGCCCAGACCTTCCGCCTGGGACCGCCGTACTTCCACACAACAACCCCCAAAGCCAGATGCATGTACGCGCTCATCAGGATCAACGTAGTCATTGCCTGATACTGGCGCGTGTGATGCAGTGCGAGCAAGTTCAGCCCGTGCCCGAGCTCATAGACTGCCTTGAAGTACACGAAAGGTGATACGGTTTGTGTTTTGCCTTCCCCGCCGTCTTCGGTAGGCAGCCCGAGCTCTTCATATATGTTGGCTGGTTGAAAGAAAGTGCGAATACCTTGGCCTGTGAAGAGGCCGCCCATTATTTCGACGAGGAGTGGGTTGAAGGGTTTTGGGAGGTAGTCTAAAAAGTGCGAGTCAGCGTGTGGAGCAGTATCGCTGGAGGGTTCAGGTATAGCATACCTGCGATAGAGATCATGATTGCCTTGCTGGTAGAATAGCTGTTTGGTAATTTTTCTCACCTATGGCTAGGGAATGGGTGGTTTATGTTTGGATGAGTTGCGCTGCCTTGGGTGAGAAGAGGCAGTGTTAACTGCGCCTCAAGATGATCTGACATCGCTTCGGATCTAGACGATTAACAGTAGGTCAGCACGCTTACCACCGAGATAAATAATCCATACCTGAGATTCGTTAAAGGCTCTCGATAAAAATAAAACTATGCTTGGGAGGTGGAGAGTGACGCTGTGGTGCGTGGAGGACTCCACAACACAAACCTCTCCCCCACCTTTCTGGCTTCTGATCTCCGCATCTCACAGTTCCTTTCCTCCATTATCATACCTTCTCCTTCCTAACTATTCATAACAGTCGAAAACTCCTTGACCACTCTACATCGAGCTATCAACTACTATCATGAATGATGCCGTCCACAAAGACATTAACAAGGAGAAGGAACGCCACCATGGCGTGTGTGTCATGCCGTGAGAGCAAGGTAAAGGTCAGTCTATCAGTGTTCCTAACAACAATGTCTTGAATGGCTGACAGATATAGTGCGACGGTGCCGAGCCGGCATGCTCCAACTGCGCCAACAGGAGTCGTGAATGCCGCTATCAAGCATTTGACAAGAGAAAGTGAGCGTCCTGTCAAGACGATTCCGACAACGCTGACAGAGGAACCAGGCTGCCGCTCCGCGTAGCTATCGAGTTGCTATCGAGCAGAGTCAATCAGCTCTGTAGTTTTATTCGAGAGAACGGGTTGCAGCCGCCGCCAATGTCACAAGAGAAGGACACGGCCTTGAGGAAAGTTTTGGAGATGCTTGGACTGGCTGAAATAAACTCATCTCTGATACAGCAGGTCAAGAAGACACTTCCGGAGAAGCCCAATTCCATACATGGATCTGGCTCCCCCTTGACCAATGACCTGGAAGGAAGCAAGTCTGACGCCCTTTTCATGAACTCCAGACAAAATCAGGATATCTCCACACTGCCTACTGTAACCGAAACCGGCACCCCTAATATTCCTCTATACCAGAACATGCCTCATATTCAGCCAAACAGTGCTCAGGGCTGGAATTTTGAACTAGGCATGGACTCGAATGTGACTGCGGCTTGCCCAGATACGTACACCTTCCTCAATCAAAGATTCTCCAACGACCTATCACCCGCAGCATTCGAAGAAATGCCTGAACAGTTTGCGCCCATCATCGCCGACGACGATAAGACATTGGTGGAAGAGTCTAGCAACAGGGCAGATATAGAAGGCCTAATCGATGAACTCTCCGACCGAGTCGGTACGCTTCAAGTTGGGCCCGGAGGACAGACCCAATTCTACGGCCCAACCTCCACGTTCAACCTAGCGGATATGCTAGCTACAGCCAACTCCGTGAATCTCAACCAAAACTATGCACTGGACTGTTTAAGCCAAATTGGAAGCCACAAGGCTGTTCCGGCAGCTCTTGAAGACCATTTGACGAATCTCTACTTCTGCTGGCAAGACCCGTCTTTCCATATCGTGGATCGGAAAATGTACAATGCGGCCAAGGAAAAGTGGTATGCTGACAGAGACACCCCTTACTACTCTGAGTCGCTCCGGAATGCAATGTGAGTATATGCCTTCCTGAATTTAGAAGCATGCCATTCTCATTATTATTTAGGTGTGCTCTAGGAGCTTCCTTCGAGACGCGCTACCACCCGGACTTCGTAACGTTTCCGAAATCATTGGTAGATTTCTTCGGAGATCGCGCAAAGGCCATTCTTGAAGTTGAACTGGACTGTCCTTGTGTAGCAACCATCCAAGCCCTGGTTATCTGTAGCAGCCTCGAGGTCGGAAGTGGAAGGGAGGCGCGTGGATGGCTGTACAGTGGTACGTAACTTAAGCAAAGTATACTAATACCCAACTTACGCTCGCAGGTATGGCCATCCGACTCGCTTTCAATCTCGCTCTGCATCTCGATATGTCTTCTTACGTGTCTAGCGGAGTTATTACCACAGCGGACGCGGACTTGCGGCGGACAGTCTTCTGGGCTGCGTATACGGTTGACCAGTGGGTTCTATTCATGATTAATCTCCGACAACCCTTGCCTGACATGATTCCAGCCAGCTAGGATTCTATCTTGGCCGACCATTCCGGACAAACATGGAAGATGTAACCGTTGGCAAGCTTACTGCCAGGACCCGTCAACAGGAACAAAATAGATGGATGCCATATACATCAGCAGGTTCAGTCTCTGCCGAAATCGGCGTGCCAGACAACATGGAAGCCGTATGCGAAGAACAAATCAATCTCTGCGAGATCATGGCGCCAATTGGAGACTTCCTGTGGGTCTTTACTGCCATATACACATTCCAACGGACATACCGCTAATCACAATCCAGATACGGAACCCCAAGTATATCCAAAGCTGTCCTCCAACAAATCAACGAAAAGATTGTTACCAAGCTTCTTTCCTGGAAAGCTAACCTCCCATCGTTCCTTCAAATCAACCTAGATGACCAGACAACACCATATACACCGCAAGTCCTCCTCCTGCAGTAAGTCATCCAACATCATAATCATACGCTGTCAGCTTTTGCAAGCCTTAGGAATATAGTGCTAGCGACTAATGAGAGACTACTGAAAAGCATGCAATACTACCAAAACATGATCTACGCCCATCGCCCTTGGATGTCCAAATCCAATCTCCAGCCGCAACCCCCGCAAGGTCCTGGTTACGGCCACGCCCGTGAAATGTGCATCCAATCTGCTCTCGCCATCGCCAGGATTCTCGTTATGTACGAATGCCGGTATACTCTTCGCCGGATCCATACCAAGGCTGTGGCTATTACATCCTCTGCTGTGCTCCTACTGCTCTTTGCGGCTGTGACACAGTATTGCCCATGCAATGGAGATGTCGGTGGTAAACACGGCGGTAGTGGAGACGGTATTGCGAAACACCTGAGTACATGTTTCCGTGCGCTGGATGAATTTGCCATCTCGTGGCCGAGCGCGGCAAGAGCAAAGGATTTGTTGCTGAGGTTGCAGCGGCGGTGGGAAATCCGGACACGTTCTACTCAGGAGAGGAGAGATGGGCCTAAAGGTTCCTTCGCAGGAAACCAGCAGTCGTCTGCTTCCGTTGAGCTTCATGGTACGGTTAACAAAACCTTTGGTCCGTCAGGCAAGAACCCGGAGCCACAAGTGATCAATGTCGACGTTGATACCGATTGGATGCTTATGCCAGATGGACAATCTCCCTTGAACAACCGTTCTTCAGAACTCTACTCATTGCTCTCTAACCCTGGTACCATGAATTCAATACCTGAGAGCATTTAAAGATGCACAGATATTCTTCATTAAGGTAACCTAGGTCATAGGGTTATCGTAAGGAGTCCACAACAAACAACGTCCCTCTAACCTACAAACCGTATTTCACAGTCTATCCCGAGCTCTGTACTATGGCCATACTAGGTGGCACCCCCTGGACAGAAGCAGGGCTTGGGGGTACTTCTCCGGTGAACCAATCACTTGGCTCAGCTCCGAGTTCAAACTCCAGAATTCCTCCCTCGGCAAAGATATCATCCCACTCTAGCCAATTCTTTCTCCAGTTCTTCCCATTTACCTGCAAGCGCTGCACGTAAATGTTTTCGTCGCCGGTTCCATCTCCGCCAGTGGCGGTGACTTCTAAAGTCTTGCCATCACCCAGGTCAATTGTCAGAGATTCAAACCATGGAGAGTGGATGAGGAAGGTTGTTTGTCCCGTGACCGGGTACAAGCCGATCATATTCCAGAGAAGCCATGTCTGCATCGCGCCGGCGTCGCTGTTCCCTGGGAGGCCGTTCACCCCAGTGTTGTAGTACGATTTTGCGATGCTGCGGGATTGTGCGACGGACAGATCTTGTCTGTTGATATAGTTGTACAGGTATGGGATGTTGAACATTCTGACTAGTTCAGCAGTCCTCTTGGGAAGTAGAAGAGAGAAAACTCACGGTTCATTTGTTGGATCAAAAATAATTCCGCTGGAACCACTTGCGCCATCAGTGAACATCGTATCCAAGCGCTCACGCATGGTCTTCTCGCCGCCAGCCAAGTCGATAATATGCTGCATATCGTGGACGCTCGTCAACGAGTATGCCCAGGAGTTCGCCTGGTAATACGGATCCGCCCAATATCCAGCGTCAGTTAGCGGATTAGTGTCAATGAATCCATCATTATCGCGAGGAACCACAAAGCCCGAAAATCCTAGCGATGTGAGGTTTGGATTCCAGTGGTTTCTCCAGTTCCTAGACCGATTCAGATACTTGGCCGCATCGTCATCCAGCCCAAGGCCTGATGCCACCTGGTACAGAGCAAAGTCATTGCAGGCATATTCAACAGCTCGGCTGACGGCGCGGGAGTAAGTAGGTGTAATATATCCCAGGTCAATCCAATCCGGCAGAGCTCCTCGTCCTTCTTTGGTGGAGGAGTCGCGGGCCATTGGGTCGACGGGGTCGTTCTCTGGGGTAACTTCGGCATCTGTTACCATTGCGCTATAGCCGTCCTCCCAATTGATGGCCCCGCGCACGCCCTTCACATATGCGTCGGCAAGGACGTTATCTGCGTTCGAGCCACCCTGTGTTCGGCCATTGTAGTTGGAAGAACGCCCGTCGGGAAGAAAACCATCGAACCTCCAGATGTCAATCAGGGAACGAAGCTGCTCTTCGTACGCTTTCGGCTGCAGGATGTGCATGAGTGCCGTGGCACAGCGGAAAGTGTCCTTCCTTACGGTTAGGAAACAGAACGTTTCAAGCATCGTGTATGCTTACCCAAAAGGTGAAGATATCTTGATAGTACGGCTCGTCTGATTCCCAGCCAGGGTTCTCTCCAGTTTGGTTCGTCGGAATCAGGTGCATGAAATAAAGAGATGAATAGAGGAGCGTAAGGCTAGTCTCATTGGTGGTTGTTGTGGTCACCCTGGAGAAAACTGTCTTCTCCCATTCAGCTTGTGCATCATCAACGATGGATTCGAAAGATGCTTCATCGAGCTCATCATCAACATACTGGCAGGCCTTAATCGTGGATATCCACGATATGCCTACCCGAGAGATGACTTCCGTATCATTAAAGGAGAAGACGCCTCCAACTCGCGTCGATCCCGTTGAAGAACTGGCGGATCCGCTCTCCTGTTCAATGCTGCCGTCTGCATCGGTGCCGGTATATACTCGGCTCATGTCGATGTCATTATCGAACCGGCCGCCTGCGAAGCGTTAATGCCAAAGAAAGCAAGAATAATTATGGATGGGAGTCTTACAGAAGTAAATCGTCCAATCTGGCGAACGATTCCACCCATTATCATAAATCCCATGACCCGCATAATGACCATCGGGAAAGACCGTGATGTTACCACCCTTGTATCCCTGACTCAAGCCCTGTCCCCGGAACGATGGAAGCACATGAGATACATCAACCAGCACATGGTTCTCGTCGGACTCTGGGGGAAAGGTATACCGGTAAATTCCCGCATGGGCAGTCGCGCTCAGTTCCACCGTGACCCCGTCTACCGTCTTCGCCTTGTAATATCCGACTTCTGCTTCATCGGTGCCGTTACGAGCAACGGTTATATTAGAAAGAGGATTGGTGATATTGCCGACAAGTGGCAATTGCGAGACGGTGCCATACTTTGGGGCACCACCTGTTCCCTGCTCGTGCATCATGCTGAAACCGGAGAACTCACCGGAGGCCAGGTATCCGGAGTATGCATCTCTTGTGCCACTGAGCAGGTCCGGTCCCAGCTTGACCATACCAAATGGCCTTGCGGCGCCGGGAAAGTTGTTACCGCCGCCCTCTGTCCCCATACTATGGTTATAGTGTCAACCAAACCGTCTATAGCGAGGAGCAACGTACGAAGCCGACTTACAACATATTGACATGGTCTCCCAGAAGGTCCGCAGCCTCAACGACCGTCTGAAGCTGCGACAAAACAAAGGGAACCCCCCAACCCCAAATGGTAGACTTCATGATTGTTAAGCGATTCTCGACTCAAAGTGTCGTTCTAAGCCCCAACAAACAGCAACGAAAATATCCCTGAAAAGAGCGACAGCCCGCAATAAAAATGCACAACGCGTCTACTACTTCGAGAAACCCCGCGCGGGGGATAACGATATAATATAACGATAGCGATAACAATACCCACCTATTTAGGACCTACGGACCGGGAATGACCAATTCAAACGAGTGTGTATCCCAGATCCGATCAAGCAAATCTAAAAAAGCGCAATAACGAATGGACGATGCAGTGTCGAGGTCGAGTTCGAGCCAGCCAGTGCATCATCGAGTCAGGTCCCCGTGGGCCACAGCTAGGCCACTTGACGTTGGGGGAGAGCGCACATGCCGGGCTCACGGGTATGTGTATGGAGTCGCCATTGGGTCAACGGTTATACGGCCGAGTGGGTGATCGGCTGGAGAAGATGGAGACGGCGGAGGGCTGGATTTTTAAGGTGATCGGAATGATAAGGGGTGGTTAGAATCAGTTAGGAAAGACCTAGAAAGGGATCAGCAATGTCAACTGTTGTTTGACTCGCCTTTTCGTCGTGACACGACAGCCGAGACGGGTTTCGACTTTCAATTCGGGCTTCGGCTTTCATTGTCGCCATGCCTATTAACGGATCTGGAAGGGAAGGGCCCCGGTGGATGCAGGGGCACAGCAAGGGGTTTGTTTGTCGACTATGGCGGAAGGAGCTATTGAGCCCTAGGTGGATCTCTATACATACTAGCACCAGCATTTGCGACTTGTAGACCACTATGGAAGATCTTATGCAACTTGAATACTGAAAATTTTATTTTCTCACAAAACTGAAGGGTCGTTTGCCCCTGCCCTCTCCCAATCCAAAGAATTAGTCTCCCTTCCAGCCCATGGAATCCGACTCTAGCCATGCAGGAGGGCCAGGTGCACGCCATGAATGCCATGTCACACCGCGTCCGCAAGCACCAATGAGGGTGCGCTGATGTGCACATGGTCTATTCTCAGGTGGACAGGGCGGGATTATGCATTCAGGGACCACGATGGAAAGGGCATCAGCTGCGTCGATCAAAAGGCTTATCAGGGCAGCTGGTGCTTTGCAGGGCGCATCGTGGCTGATTGTGACTTTAATGAATGATGTCCGATGGAGGAAACACCAGAAGGGAAGTCGGAGCTATTTAGACAGGTACACTTCTGGTTTTGGTAGGAGGAATACCTGTTAAAATAGGAATCCCTTGCGTGAACACGAAATGGCTCAAGAGAGAAGAAATTCCGGTCTGATATTGCACCGTAAACTCATATATGTCGTCTGACGAAAATGACCTGGTTACCTTGACATTTAAAAAATTCAACAGATCAATGATATACAACCCGTCACCCTGAATTCCACAAAAAGCGTCTACAACCGTCGAAAAGAGGACAAAATCTTCGCAAAGTCCGCCCCCGTACTACCACCGCCACTAATCCCCTGCAACAGGAGCCTTGGGTTGTTCATACGGCAAAGTTGATAGATGGTCTGAACTTCATCAGGCACAGGCATCTCAGCAGCGCGGTATGATGTCATTAGTCGATCTAAGTAAGGTTCCGCTTGCTGGTATTGCTGTTGACAGTAGTACATTTTCGCGATGAGGCCCAACACTGTTTGAACGTCAGGGGCTCCGGGGCCGTGATTTCTCTCAGCCCAGCTTAGATATCGTTGTAGCCATGGCAAGGATGCTGTGAGGTTGGCGCCATAGTCCTGTATATACGGGTTGTATCCGTAATTAGTACTTGATCCACGCATGGCGAACATCATGCCCATAGCGCCAACGATGTTCATTGTCTCAGAGTGTTCGGGGCCGAGATATTCTTCTGCAGTGGCAAGGGCGCGCCTAAGCGTCTCTGATGAGGTGGAACTGCCATTGGCATCGAGCGCCTGCATCGCTCCGCTGATCCACAGGCCGCGGATGGTGAGGGGGTGATGCCGACCAAGCCGGGTGCTCAATTCCCGTACAATTCCCTCGATCGCTTCTCCTTGTGGGTCAGAGCCGGTATAACGTCGGAGAAAGTGTTCTTCAGTGTTGGCCATGCGCTGGTAGAGAGCTTGTCCTGCTGTATCCAGCACACTTGCGAAGTATAAGATGTGGTTCGGTCCAAGAAGGCGTTTGACGCTCTCGCTGTACTTGGTTATTGCCTGAATGGCTTCTGTGCGTTGACCGAGGTATCCGTGGGCCAATGCGACGCGCCGCCGAGTCTCTAAGGTATCCAAATGGTCGTCGCCAATTTGCATTTGTTGCCGCGCCAGCACGTTAGAACAGATAGACTCGCCTTCTTGAGGCTTACCCAGACGGAACAAGAATTCGCCCGCTATGCTCTCCGATTTCATTGCAAGTTCGTGTCGCCTGCCGAGCACCCGCTGAGAATTGCTGCACACCCAATCAGCCCACTCCTTTCCTTTGGCAAGGCACCCGGCCTCGAGCTCGATTAACGCCAGATAATAGCCCGCTAGCAAAGTGCTGTGATGGTCCTGCCCTAGAGTTCGGTGGTGCTCTTGGAAAATCGAATACTGCATACGTCTAGCGTCGTCCCATTTCCACTCATTCATATACTTTGCTACTTGAATCGACCGTGGATCTCTATCAGCAGGTTGGAACAGAGTCCCGATGACCTGAGCTTCGTTTGGGTTTGGGGTGCGAGGGGGCCCTGCATATGGCAAACTACTATTAGAATGCATTCGAGGTGGGAGTGGAGGACCAGGATTTGGCGAGTTCGATGGTTGCGGGACAAATCCTCGCTCAGCTTCCAGGACCTGGTCCGCAATATCTCTGATATTCCCTGATATCAGCCTGTACATCGCTCCTCGCCCGCTAACTTTGCACATCTGCGAATGGTCCGCGTCTAGCCTCAAAGTTGTTTCGCGTTGTCCGGGTAGGCCAAGGATCGCAGACTCCTCATCCACGACGAGCTGTTATGGTCAGCCAGAACTCATGTTATAGTGCGCAATGAAGCTTACATGGCTTATTGATGCCGGCCCACTCCCCCCTAGAAACACTTCTTTGCCCTCAACAAAACTAACGATCTGATAGTCTTCAAGCTGTTGTTTGAAATGACGAGACATGTCCCTAGTAAAGAGAGAATTTTCTTCTAGGCACTTGAGCAAGTCATTTTTGGCGTGGCCTTTAGAGACGAATTTCGCAACGTTAGCAGCAATCCTTCCCAGTTCTACGCCCTTCGCGCCTCGATGGGGCGTGCCAAAGAAGACAATGCCATATGTGTCGGTCCGGATATGAGTGTATTTCCGATTTTCGTGAGCATTAAGCAGTGCCTGCAACGGTCAGTTTACGCTTTTCCTCATCCCCACCGTCGAGCAACGTACTTGCTTAACGACCAGGCCTCCCAGGCTGTGGCAAACCCAGATTATCTTAGGGGCCCTCGCAGCCTAACCAGAAATCAGCCTCCGTAGAAAAAAAATAGCCACTTTTCATACCCTCTGCTCCTTCCGCTCCAGATCCACCAGATTCAGCAAGGTATCGGCATGGTCCTTGATACTGGCAGTGGACATGGTCCTGGCATCAGTAACGGTGGAGTTATAGCCGTAGATAAAGACGCGAGAATGGTTGATGTCTCGCGGAAGAAGATCCCGTGGCCAAAAGGTGCCATTTTCATGGGTCCAAGTCTGAAACGGATGGTCATTGCGCGCGCGAGGGTTCAGCCCATGGACGAAGACGAAGCTGGCCAGCAATTATCATTGTTAGTACGGAGTAAAAGCCGGAGGCATCGAGACTTACTCGATAAGTGGGGGCCCGGCTGGAGTATACACTCTCTCAAGAAAGGGATATTCCAAGTGCACAGTGGCCTGGAAAGTTAGCCGCGGCCGTGAAACACGACCAGAGGGAACAGTACATACCATCTCGCGATAGATAACACTCTTTCACACCTCGGACGAGATGGATGAGATGAGAGAGGGCTCAGTACAGACGTGTCTCAGCCCTGGTGAGAAGGAGACTCATCTTCAGCCGCGAAAGCTCCCGTCATGTGATGAACGAGGCTGTTTCGCGGGGGAAGACGAGACGAGCCATCTTACCCAATCGCTTGGCAGAGCCTGCTGAGGGCCTTCGTGATCAAGAAGAGATGGAAATGGGACTGAGTCCGATGAAGAGAGAGCAAAAGCAGTAAGAAGAGGCGAGCGCAAGCTAATCGGGCAGAAATCATGCTCTCATTGGAGTAGATCCCTGTCAGTTTCCTGTTCCGTCATCCTTGGCGCCTACACCAACGATCTTGATTCTTGCCTGATTATCATCACTAGCAGACATTCACAGCCTTGCGGCGACGTGATGGGCCAAACGGTGAAGGTCCTAGGCGTAGCGCAAGCGAGGACCCGCTTCCTGAATGTGGCTAATGCAGGTATGATTGCTGTCTTACTCTCACTTTCTCCCATTTCCAGACTCCCAGTATCTGACAGGCCACAGCTTGATCCTGAGCCAAACGGCTGATGTGCCTGCCGATCGTCTTATCGGGCCCTTGCTAATAATGATGAAACCAAGCATTCGAATCCTGATTGCCCTAAGCTCTTGTCACTTCCTGTTGATGGCGTTCGGCAACTCTCGCATAAATATCATTTTTATTCTTTGCTGTTGTGCATTCAACATCAATAACACTGAGCTTGCGGGACCTCGAAGCCGATTCACAGCCTCTTAGTCTCTCAGACAATCTCGGATCCTGACAGGAGATGACTTCATTGGGACAACGACCCACTGCGGAAGTTCAAGAGCGATCCCGACTGTCCGTTTCCATATATAAAGTCGAAATGGCGAGAATGAGGAAAGAAGCATGGAAGGGGTCTGTGGTTCATGCAGCAAGCAGTCTTGGCAGTCGTGCAAACCAGGGAGTCCGCACCAAAAGCAACTTTCCTGTTTAACGAGAGGTTGCCGTTGAGACAGCGTCGCCGTCTGTGCGAAGATAGGAGATCTCGTGGCTTCCATGTGCGCTGAGAATGCTCATTTGCTGTGGTCTCTAGCAGGTGTTCTATCATGCTATACTATACCATTTCTGTCTTTCTTCTGGCTTCTGGCCTAGGCACGTCAGAGCTCACTGCTCTAGTGTGCACCTTTCCATCGCTCATTAATGCCACGCAAAGCGAGCTTCAGACCGGCCTCTGCCTCGGATGTTTCACCAGTACAGATCTTGTTAGGGTCTGTATCTACCCTTTTAGTACCTTCTTATCCCGCTTATACGGCAATCAGGCTTACACCGCACGTATTCGCGAGGTCAACTCAAGACTCAATCCGGTCCTCGAGATCAACCCGGAAGCCATGACGGTTGCAGAACAACTTGATCTGGAGAGAGTGCAAGGAACAGCCCGTGGGTACGTCAGGATTGCATTGTTTTTGTTTGACCATAGCCAGTTGACACCAAAGTAGCCCTCTCCATGGGCTCCCAATACTTGTCAAAGACCTCATAGGGACATTTGACCAGATGGATACGACTGGTATGTGCCCGACTCAAATCACGGTGGCGGAGTCTCCCACTAACGTATCGCCGTCCCAGCCGGCTCCTATGCGTTTGTCGGGGCAAAAATCCGAGCGGACGCCACGGTTGTCGCAAATCTTAGAAAAAGTGGCGCGATAGTACTCGGCAAGACAAGTCTGTCTGAGTGGGCAAACACTCGCTCGACTAATTCCTCGCATGGGTGGAATGCTGTAGGCGGCCAGACATATGCTGCTTATTATGAGGAGCAGGATCCAAGCGGGAGCTCGAGTGGCAGCACAGTAGCGGCTGATTTGGGTCTCGCGTTCGCAACCCTGGGAACAGAGGTGAGTGATATGCTCTTTCATCTATCTGTTAGTAGTTTCTGCTAATTCACCTCAAGACCTCTGGTAGCATAATTCTGCCAGCCGAGAAGAGTAATGTAGTTGGTATAAAGCCGACAGTCGGTCTGACGTCGCGATACATGGTGGTTCCTATCAGCGAGCGCTTCGATACAATTGGGCCGATAGCTAGGACGGTCCGAGATGCGGCCCTCGTCCTACAAGCCATTGCAGGACAAGATGCGAACGACAATTATACATCAACTTCGCCGTTCCAAACAAGAGTTCCCGAGTATGCCGCAGCGTGTGATATGGCTGGATTGCAAGGAAAGCGGATTGGCATCCCTCGAAATGTTCTCGAAGCCCTATTTAGTATGCGCCACGGCATGGCCAGTCCAATCATATCCTCGTTCGAGATGGCTGTTGAAATAATCAGAGACGCAGGTGCAACCATCATCGAAGACGCCAGTTTCACAGCTTATGAATCCTACCTAAAAAGTGACGCTCCGTAAAGGGTGATAGCAGCGGATATCCTGAGCGGATTCGCAACCTATCTCTCCGGATTGTCCAGTAATCCAAATAACCTTCGTGGACTGGCGGACATCCGCAACTTCACGCAGCGCAGCACTGAAGAGGACTATCCGGCTAGGAACACGCAACAATGGGACATGGCGCTTTTTGCTGGAATCAACAATTCATCTCCAGAATTCTGGCCCCTATACCAGCAATCTCTCTACTTTGGCGAGGAGGGAGGTCTGTTGGGTGCGCTGGCACGACATAACCTTAACGCCGTAGTTCTGCCTTCGTCCATGGCCTTGGATATTCCCGGCATCGTTGGTACGCCAGTCATTACCATTCCATTTGATTCGTTTCCCGCGAATACGTCCGTTCTGTACAACGGTCGCGGGGACCTCGTTGACGCTGCGCCGGGGATTCCAATAGGAATCAGCTTTCTGGGACCAAGATGGAGTGAGGAATCACTTATAGCAATGGCCTACGCGTTTGAGCAGAGGACAGCGGCATGAGATAAGCTTCGTCGTGTAATAAAACCTCTAATAGAATTGCAGGATATATTAAGTTGAAGAGATGGTTATATAAATATTTTAAGGTAATAGGGCGACTTCAGGGCAACAAAGAGGATGCAGCAAGCACTATGGAGTATGTACGTACTTTCAATATTTCTCCAATATATTTTAGCATTTTATCTCTTGAAAATCTCAATTTGTACAGTGAACAGCCTCCTGGCGAGGTCCTTGATGTTGAGCTCCCAAAAAGGCTTAGTGGATACTGCGATAAGAACGCCAGGCGGAGACATTTTGCACTTCCCCCACGCCTGTTCCTCCGACCAACAGCACGGAGCTACAGACCTTACACATTCTGGATGGAGGACCTCGAAACCAGATGCGCCTCATTGCGCACCGAAATAGCTGCTGCAGAAGCGCAGCTCGCGAAACTAAAGCGCGACCTCCATGAAGCGGAGGGCGCTGCACTCAGAACCCGATCCCAGAAAACTGCGAGCGCGAGCGTGAACGCAACCACCGGACCGCAGACCAAGTCAAAATGGCCCTTACACGGTGAAGAGTATAGACGATATGGAAGGCAGATGATAGTGCCGCAATTGGGCTTGCAGGGTGAGACTCTACTCCCAAGTACCCTATCTTAAGGGTTGACTGCGGGCCTGAGAACTTTGAGCTAACGGTACTTCCTTTCCATGCAGGTCAACTGAAATTACGAAATGCGAAAATTTTGATTGTTGGTGCGGGTGGGCTCGGCTGTCCGGCTGCGCTATATCTTGCTGGTGCTGGGGTAGGCACGATCGGTCTTGTTGACGGGGATACGGTTGAAGCGTCAAATTTGCATCGGCAGGTGCTGCATCGGAGCCAGAATGTGGGGAAGTTGAAGGTTGATAGCGCGATTGAGTATTTGCGAGAGTGGGTTCCGACTTTGGAATTGAAGTTGCTCAACATGCTGATGCGTTGCTGGCTGGGCACAGATTGAACCCGCATCCGACCTATATCGCGCACAAGTCACATCTCACACCTCGCGAGGCGCCAGATATTTTCAGAGACTATGACTTGATTCTCGATTGCACAGATAACCCGGCGACTCGTTACCTTATTTCAGACACTGCCGTTCTTCTGGGCAAGCCGTTGGTTTCAGCATCCGCGTTACGGACGGAAGGCCAGCTCATGGTGCTAAATAACCCCCCACGGCCGCCTGGAGACAAGACAGGGGGCCCATGCTACCGTTGTGTTTTTCCCAAACCGCCGCCGGCGAACAGCGTAACAAGTTGCGCAGACGGCGGGATTTTGGGGCCGGTCGTTGGCACAATGGGTGTACTACAGGCTCTGGAAGCGATAAAGGTTCTTACGTCCGCTAAAGAAAAAGCTGAAATGAACCCACCGTCTCTTCTCATCTTCTCGGCTTACTCGAGCCCGCAGTTTCGGACCATCAAGCTGCGGTCGCGGCGTCCGAACTGTGCGGTATGTTCTGCCGAAGCGACTGTGACGTTGGAAAGCGTGAGGTCAGGATCGATGGATTATGTCTTCTTTTGCGGGACTGTCGACCCGGCGGATATCCTGTCCCCGGAGGAGCGAATTTCTCCGTTAGAATATGGAAATGTTCACAGCGCCGGCGGACAAAGGCACGTTATCGATGTGCGGGAGAAAGTCCAGTTCGACATCTGTAGCTTGGAGGACAGTATCAACATTCCGATGTCGACGATCCTTGCTTCCGCTTACAGTGCACCGACGCAGGACGCCGATGAACGGAAGCGCCTGCCTTCATGGCTACCGCCTGAGGTTGCCCACGAGCCATATAAGCCAATATATGTGGTTTGTCGACAAGGTAATGATTCACAGACGGTGGTTAGGAAGCTGAAAGAGCTGGGACTGGACCATGGAGGCGAGCGTCCCGTGCTCGACATAAAGGGAGGATTTCGCTCCTGGCGAGAACAAGTTGACCCGGACTGGCCCGATTATTAAGAGAACTCGACAAAAGACAAGAGCAATAGGCAGGCTCTCTAAGATGAATACGCAGAAAGGGGTATATCGAACTATACACTCAAGAACCAACGGAACGCAACCGAAAGAGGAAAATAAAAAGAGTCGTAAGCCATCATCCCATCGCAACAGGGGTCTTGTCCAACCAGGCCCACTCTACCGTCACTCTGCCCTCAGCTAGATCACCCAGTTCTTCGAAGACAGACGATGAAACATCTAGATCATCAACATTGCACCCAGGACAGCGGTCGACAACTTTGACATCCACACTCCTATCGCCCCTGCGTATCCGCAATTTCAGCCCGCAAAGCGGGTTCTCGTTGGGATTCCCCGAAGTCAGCGCTGCGTCGAAGACGATGTGCGACACGGCACAGATCTTCTCGGATGAAGTACTGGTTATTCCACATGATCCAAGACCGGGGTCGTAGTATGTCAGATCGCCAATGTAGGGGCCGCCGTTGGAGGTGGGAAGGGGGTCATTCGAGCTAGTTGTATTGGTAGGATTGTCAGTAGTAGAACTTTCTTGATCAGCCAATAGAATTCGAAGGAGAAAATATCATTCAGTATGGGGAGGAAGGCGCAAGGGATGGACGTCAGAGACGTCCATTCTGCAACCCCAGTTCCGATCCGGGGACTTACCCCTTTCCATGACGTCTCGTCAACCCCACAGCAAGACCGATAATAAGGGCAAGAAGCACGAGCGATGTGACCAGAGCACCAATGATGATACGCTTCTTCCTCACTGAGGACTGGTCCCATTTTTGCTGGAGCTGTTGCCATAATGTAAGTTTGTGTTCAGGTGCTGGTAATTGATCGCCGCTCGTGACCATGGGCTCCGTCCTCTTTTCAGGGTCGCTAGTGGAATCTGCAGTTGGAGGAGTGGAGGCAACCGCGCCGCTTGGGAGAGGTTTTCGTTTGGGGACTCCTGATGAAAAGCCGTTCATTGTGGACGATAGGTCGGTTAGTAAAATTGAGACGCATGGTAAGTCCAGAGGTAAGGACGGGAGATGGTGTTAATAAAGGGACGGCGCTTGATGGCAAACAACTTGCAGGGATTGAAACGTTACTCCAAGCCGGAGTCTAGGGCTGTCCCTGAGTCCCTGACTAAGCCGAATTCGAATCAATAACAGCTAGTGAACTATTGTCGATTACCAAGGATTACCAAGGGCAATTAATTGGCGATAACCCGTGCAACAGCGAATGGCTTCGTTGAGCCGGGGCTTTAGTGGACTGCCATTATGCTTTAGCCCGAGTCCAGAGATCTTCCTCAACCACAATAAGACCTTCGTACCTTCCGTTCCCACACCCCTCAAATGCCGTGAACTCATCGAATCGATTTTGCCTCCTCATTCTCACCAATATCTCTAGGATGCATGTTTGCTAGCCACCGAAGCGACCGATCCGATCGTATCGTGGGGAACTTGGCTCTTCTTGGCGTTGTGCTGAGCGACCCCACATTGTCCTCACTCCGCCATCTCTGCTTTCGTCATTTTCTTCGACCAACGGGTTACCGTGATTCCTGCAACATACGCTGCACATCGACGCAAGCCATCATCAAGGCTGCGTGCTGCATTCGGCACAGTATCGCAACCAATTACGTTGCTCATGACGGTGGAAACGCCAGACAAGTGCCTTCCCTATGACTTAGGAGCCGAGGAGATACTGGAGGACTGTGATTAATGCGGGGAAGCGTTTCTTAGATACGAGAGACGTGATGGCGGAACAGCTTCCTCCACGCGACTTTGCTTACGAGAATCATGGCACCGATCGGAGATCCGTCAAGCGTCCAAGCCTGGTCGACAAGGCGAAGTCGGTTTGGAACAAGACCGGCTTGGACCTGCAGTCAATTTTGCTGATGGTCAAGTGAGTCTCCAACTCCGATGAGGAAGTAGGTACTTGGATGACGAAGTCGGGCGCTAATGGGCATCGCAGAGGTGCAATTCCTCCAACAATTGGGCTAGCAATGTAAGATCCAACTCCGTTGTGCTATTCAGATTCGACTGACCGGCCGAAAGTTACCAGGCCGACTCTGTCGCAGCGTATTTCACCACTTCTGGATATCTGATAGCTATTATATCAGTACTGGGATTCGCCATCATGCCCCGCGCCAAGTTCGTTCAAATGATGGTGCTCGATATACTGGCTGTCTGCGTAGCAGCGGCTGTGAATGCGCTGATGATGTTTGCGACCGTCAAAGCACGCGAGCAGTCAACCAGTTCGGACCAGCCTCAACCTAGTAGTTCCGGATTTCCGCCGTACAATTCCTCTGCTTCGATTACCAGCGGCGTATTTTTATTCTTTCAGACTTATTTGGTCCATTCGCTCAGAGCCAATTACCAGCAGTTCCAATTCCCCGTCATTATCTACTCCATTGTGGCCAACGTCACCTTCTCATTTGCACCGCTTCTGTCTACTATGCCCGCGGCGCTATCGATGGTCCGTCGACTGCTTGAAGCTGCGTTATTGGGACTGGGGCTCTCTACTGGAGTGTCGTTTTTCATTTTCCCGCTCTCTTGCCGAACAGTGGTATTCAAACAAATGGCAGGCTATATCTCCGCTTTACGATCTGCCCTGCAAGCCCATACGGCTTACTTTGAAGCACTGGAGAGCGAGAACGTGTTTGGGCGGACAGCGACCTACGACTCAACCGTGGAGAAGACTGATAAACATGGCAAGGTCTATTCCCCAGAAGCAGCAACAATTCGGAAAGCCGTACATAAAATCACAGAACTCCATGGAAAAGTAGCCGGTGATTTGACGTTCGCAAAACGTGAAATTGCGATAGGCGAGCTCGGTCCTGATGACCTTCAAGCTATCTTCCGCCATCTTCGCCAGACGATGGTACCCGTGGTTGGACTCAGCTTCATTGTCGATATTTTCGAGCGACTATCTGAATACAACAAATGGAACGACCCTATTGATCCAAGCTCTGTTATATCTGGCGACCTCCGCGACCGTGCGGTGCATGAGTGGCATGAGATTATGACCGCTGTCCATGACCCGTTTGTCTCTATGATCGAAACAATAGACGAAGGCTTGCAGCATGTTGCGTTGGCCCTAAAGCTAACACCGGCACCAAAAAATGCCAACTTGGACCCCGAGGCCGCTAGCAGTCGAAC
Organism: Aspergillus spinulosporus; assembly: GCA_003574815.1. Classification (NCBI taxonomy): domain Eukaryota; kingdom Fungi; phylum Ascomycota; class Eurotiomycetes; order Eurotiales; family Aspergillaceae; genus Aspergillus; species Aspergillus spinulosporus. The sequence goes on along the minus strand of QPHH01000036.1, from coordinate 164,619 downwards.
CCCTGGCGACAAAGGGTTTAGTGCTTATATGGAAAAGAAACTCTCTGATTTCAAAATAGCTAAGCGGCTTGCGCTGCGGACCTGGAGCGAAGAGAAAGGCATTACACTTCCGCCAGACTTTTTCGAGCATCCTGCAACTGCGCATCTGGAAACAGAAGACATACCCGTGGATGGCGCTGTAGATAGAGACCGCGCTCGGAGACAATTGTTTCTATTTCTATATGTTGGTGCCCTCTCGCTATACCCATTACCCTGTACTAATGCCGATTAGATGGAGCAATTACTGGCCTCCACTGGCCAGGTGGTCCTTGAATTCGTCCGATACGCCGATCGGAAACGAGAGAGTGGGAAGCTCTCGAGAACGAGATTGGTTATTCCTGGCAGTAAGCGACTGCGCAAGTGGGCCTTGAGCATTTTCAAGACCGGGGACTCTCAGGGAGAGGATCATTTGGGCGATGTGAATGCGAACAATGGCGTGCTTCATCTCGGCGAGGCGTATACAACTAGGAAAGACCCAGAACATTTACCGCCAGAGACAACGCTTCAGATGCTAGGAGATAAGATCAGGCGACTCGCAGCAATGCTCCGCTCTCCACAATCGTCTTATGGGTTTCGTGTTGCATGTGCTACCATGACTATCGCGGTTGTTTATTTCATTCGAGACACGCAAGAATTCTTCATTAGACAGCGATTTGTCTGGGCTATCATAATGGTCAACCTGAGCATGTCTCCGACCTCTGGCCAAAGCCTTTTTGGATTCGCTCTTCGTATCGTTGGGACTATCCTAGCAATGACGCTTAGTCTGCTTTGCTGGTATATTCCTGGAAAGCAGACGCCTGGTATCCTCGTTTTCTTTTTCTTATTTGTCGCTGCGACATTCTATATACCTGTTAAGCAGTTTCGTTTTCGAATCGCGGGAGTTATTACCGTGATATCTACCGCGATGATCGTGGGTTATGAGCTTCAGGCTCGCAAGATTGGCGAGCAAAATGTGAGCGCGAACGGTCAGACGTACTATCCGATCTACCTCCTGGCTCCCTATCGGCTCGCGGTCGTGACTGGGGGTATTGCAGTTGCTTTTTTCTGGACGTTTTTCCCGTACCCTATCTCGGAGCATTCGGTTTTGCGACAGAACCTGGGCTCGAGCCTATACCTTCTCGCCAATTACTATTCAATCATTCACGAAACAGTGACTGCGCGTATGCGCGGCGATGAAGGCGACAGTGCCCTCAAGACACCCGCAGGGAGGCGGCTGTTGAAGGCCCGAAACAAAGTATTATCAAAACAGATGATCATGCTGAGCAGTCTCCGCACATACTCTGAGTTTCTCAAGTGGGAAGTGCCCATTGGGGGTCGGTTCCCTAAACAACAGTATGACAGAATCATTACCTGCATCGAGAAGTATGTATCCCCCAGGCTGGTAATGAGACTCACAGGCTAAACCTAAGTCCAGCATTGTCAACTATCTCAGTCTTCTTGGGTATGCCTCGGATTCACTCAAGCAGCTCGGGAACGATGACGAGTCGGACTCCGCTTGGCTTAATGACCTTAGAAGGCTGATTGCCAGTGCTCGAATCACAACGCACCAGGTAACATCGGTGCTATGCCTTCTCTCTGCCAGCCTTACGAACCAACAACCTCTACCTCCATTTTTGAAAACACCCAGACCGTATAGCTTCTCAAAGCGGCTTGAACAGCTGGACAAGGATATACTGAGTCTGCGGCATATTGCAGAGCCCGGATTCGCTACGTTTTCTGTTCTGCAGATTTCCACCCGCTGCATCGTTGGTGACGTGGAGATACTTATGAAGTATGTTATCACCCAGGCCTAAAGAAACCCGCCCTAACGAATTTATAGAGATGTCAAAAGCCTTGTTGGCGAGCTAGATTTCTCATTCCACGCCTTGAGTGCCCGTCAAAGCAGTATATCAACAGCCGATGTGTCGCGGGCACCATCGAGAGCTACGGAGCGAAACAAACTTGACTAAAAGTATATACATAGCTAAGACTTCTAGACATAGAGAACCAAGCAATTCAGCCTAGTTTATATTTGTTCTCCCGTTTCTTGTTGGCAATAGGCTTCTTTGGTTACCGTGCCACTTATGCTGATCCTTTGCAGGTTAAACAAAAACCGGCTATGGACCCCCTTATTGCCTATCTTCATGCAGGAATTATCCCGGAAGCTGCCCTATTACGCCCATTACGTACCCGTCCAATCTGGTCCACAGGAGAGGTGTTTGAAAAGATGCTGTTATCCGCGGTTGTGCGTCCGTGCTCGCATACCAGACGCTTATAGCAGCGAATAGTATCGCTGATGATAAAGGCGTGCTCTATACCCAGGGGGGATGGAATGCTTAGCAGTCGCTCTTGGTTCAACCCTACAATGGACGATCGTTCGGTGTATTTTACTGTCCACCTGCAATAATTTCCGACCAGGCTCTGGTCGCCCTAACCCACAATGAGTGGGTGCGTTATCAAACTCAGCGCCGACTAGCTCGCACTATATGACCTATATTGCTTCGGCATACTGGCGTCGAAACTGTGTCCCACGTATCATAACCGGCAAGAGGCGTTCTCCGATGAAATAAGCCGCTTGACAGCTTGGTGAATTTCTGCCGAATGAGGGCAGAATCTATCGACCTCGGTCGCGCCGATGACGGGTTAAGGACACAGTTGCACGAAAGTATCAGCGCGGAGGATCTGGGGGAAAGCATTTTCCTGGAGCGTCCTCCATTTTCTGACTCGTCGGCCGATTCAGACAGCATCGTCTGGCGGCCAAGGCTTGGAGAATGGCTTGTTTTGATCTGCGTCTCCTTCGTGGCAATGCTAGATGCCTTTGACACGACGATGATGGTGCCCATTATACCGGTATGTTTGTTCGTTAGAACTTAGCCCCCGTTTCTCAGAGGTCTCAACATGCAGCCTTCTTTTCGCAGGTCCTGTCAGCTGTGTTCGACCAACCGCTTCGGACCGTTCTTTGGGTGGACACGTCGTACCTCGTCGCCAGCGCAGCGAGTCAGCCAATCTTCGCCATGCTATCTGAAGTTTTCGGTCAAGGGCCGATCCTGATCGTCGCCGTCGTCATAGCCATAGCTGGGACCGGAGTATGCAGCGGGTCATTAAGTGTGACTTGCCTAGTTGCAGGCCGACTGGTTCAAGGAATGGGTAATGGGGGTGCCATGGCGGTTTCGTCGCTGCTGGTGACCGACCTAATTCCATATCCCCAGCGTGTTCGATTTTCCGATTACAAGTGTCGTGCGTGGGTGCTTGGAGCGATGATTGGACCAGTATCTGGAGGGTTCTTTGCTCGATACGGGAATTGGAATTGGACGTTCTACTTCAGCTATATCTTCTGTGGATTAGGGCTGTTTGTGGCTCCGTTTGCAATTGACTTAAAGAAGTGCAAGAGCATTTCCAGGCGTGCGGCGCGCGAGATGGACTGGGTAGGATCTATGTTGACTGTCTTGGGGATTGGGTCACTCTTGATTGCGTGCAGTTGGGTAGGGCGACCACAAGCCGGAGGGAAGGACTGGCGCATGCTGGTCACCAGTTGCATTGGTGGGCTGGCGATGGTGGTGCTAGTGCTTTATGAGAGCGTCTGGGTGTCGCGGCCGATGTTCAATCTCGGGATATTCAGTTCCAGATCCAAGATCATGCTGTACATTGGCAGTTCATTCCATGGACTCCTGGTCAGTGTAATCACTGTGTAAACTGACTGGACCTTGCTGACAATGCCCTTAGGTATTCTGGCACCTGCAGGGCCTGTCTATGTATCTCTTCCTCGTCAAAGAGTCCTCCACGCCGCTCACGGGCGTAAGCATCATGACCATCACCGCCCCTGCTCTCCCCATGCTCCTTCTCACGGCGAAACTAGGAATCGGTAGATATCCTTTTCGCCCACGCTGGATTATCCGCGCCGGCTGGACCCTGAGTCTTCTCGCCTCAGGTTGTTTTATCCTTTTGAATGCCGATACACCAACGCCGGGATGGATATTCATCTTCTTTACCACCGGCATCAGCCATGCTCTTCTCATCTCTGGATACCATCTATGTTCTCAGACTGAATCGCCCATTCGCAAACGAGATGAAGAAGACCGACAGGCGGTAAGACGGGGTAGAGCGGGTAGCCCTGCCTTTGCCATTCTGATGTACTCTGTCTTTAGAGTATGGGGGATGTGTATCGCTGTTCCTGTTGGCGGGTCTATTGTGCTGACGCGGATGGTGCAAGAGCTCGATGCGGGCGGGAGTGTTGCTGAGCCGTCAGGCTCATTGACCAGGAAAGATGGGATAGTCCTGACGCCGGATAACAGGCAGGAGCTGGGTCATATGTTTCTGGGCAGCTTTGGTGTCTGGTGGCGGTTTATCATGGGCGCGTCTGCTCTGGGGGGGTTGTCTTCGTTGATGATCTGATAATGGGCGTCTCAGTCTGTCTACTCTGTCTCGGTTAATGTCACCCTGTGGCATTGATCTTGCAGTTCAGATGAAGTGCTCCTTCCCGATGGGACGGCGATGCCTGGCTCTTACCTTCTGGAGACTGTCCCGCCTGCTGCCTGCAGTTGCAGCAGCAGCACAGAATTGGAAGGCTCGATGGGCGCGCTCTGGCAGCTTAAAAGAAGCGTCTGTTCTCTTCTCGAGTTCTTGTTCTTCTTTCTTATCCATCCTTGTCCCAACACAGTCTGTCTCAGACCATTGTCAATTACCTCTGCATTTCTATCTTGTCCACGTTCAGAACTTGGTATTGTTACTTGACCGTCGTCAAAATGCATTTCTCTTCGCCACTTCTTGCTTTGGTCCCGTCCCTCTCACTTGCATTCGCTGCTCCAACAGCAGAGAACATTGACAGTACGCCTCTCCTCCCACACGGTCTGCCTCACCCCAGTCCGGAACAGCTCCAGCAGATCGAGCAAGCTGCTCATGGCACACTTCCCGGCCTACCTCTGCCCACCAATGTCAGCACCACGGGGATCACAAACCTGCAACTGCTCGCCTTTCAAGAGCACGTGGAGGTTGCTTTCTTTGACCAGCTTGTTGGGAACATCACCCGCAACGTTCCGGGCTACGAATTCGTCAATTATACTGAACGAGAATTTGCCCTTCGAAGTCTTATGACCACCCTCGCGGTACGTTGTCTCAATCTCCTATTGATTTGTCATAGGCTGACTAGCTCTTAGCAAGAGGAAGTGCACGCTCTTACGGCCAACAATGCCTTGCAACACTTTGGCATCCCGACTATTGAGCCGTGCCGCTACTGGTTTCCCGTCTCGAACATCGACGAAGCCATTGCTCTGGCTACTACCTTTACCTCTCACTCGCTTGCTACCCTCCAGGACATTACAGAGCGCTTTGCCACTCATGGCGACGCGGCTCTTGCGCGGATCATGACGGGTATCATCGGCACCAAGGGCGCCCAGCAAGGATGGTTCCGGACCTTCCAGGACAAGTACCCCAGCGAGGTTCCGACTCTGACAACAAGCAATGTCGATTTCGCCTTTACCTGGGCGAACAACTTCGCTCTTCCGGGCACCTGCCCCAACCTCGGAGACATTAAACTGCGGATCTTTGAGCCTCTTGAGATCATGACCGACCCTGAACCCCGCACACACAAGATCCAGGTCTCTTGGAGCCACGGACCTGACGAGTCGAAGGAAAACCTCTTGTGGATTGCATACATCAACCAGCAGAACGTGCCCGTTGTTGCCCCACTGCAGGTTGTCGCTTGTGACGGGTATAAGTCAACTGCTGATGTTGTTGTCCCATTCGACGACTTCCTCATGAACGGGCTGACGGTTATGGCTGTGGTCAACCGTAGGGGACCCTTTGCCAATGCCGAGGCAGTGGCTCGAGCGACAGTCTATGGCCCGGCCTTATTTATTGTGCAATAGGGGAAGGTGGAATGTATCCTTAGATGTATTACTATAAAAAAAAGATGAAAAGGCAAATCGGCTAGCGGGGTAGCTTGCTAGCAACCTAATGGCACACTTTTTTGCCCACTGAGCAGTATGGATTCTGTGCATTGCAGTGTAGATTACAAGGCGAATAAGTACAAGCTTGAACTAACTATTCACCATAGCCTATCCCACCAAACTTGACCAGCGCACGGCGCTCGAGCAGTAGACTGCTTAGAGAGTGTTACCTGCAGAAGAGGAGACACTGGAGGCAACGCTGCTGTAGGAATCGGCAGATGCGATGTTCTTGCCCTCGAACTTGCTGAGGAAATCGGTGTCGGCCTGGTTGAAGGTGCCAGAGCTGCCGAACCCGTTGAGCTCGCAGTTACGGCCGAGGTAAGTCGAGCAAACCTCGTTGGCAGACTCGGAGGGAGAAGCAAAGAGCTCGCCCTCAATGGGGTCCTCGACGACAGTGGGGATGTTCTGGAAAACGTTTCCTTCAGCAAGCACGTAGGCACCCTCACCGATCTCGAAGGCGTGACCGGAGTTGTCGTGCCAGTAGTTGTTGACCTATTCGCATTAGCTTTGTCTGACCGTCTTCGACTGTTGGCATGAAAAGACATACAGCGTGCAGAAGAGTGTTACCCTGTACCTTGGGGCTACGACCGCTGGTGTGGTAGATGTAGTTGCCCTTCAGGGTGACCATGTCGCTGGAGCCGTCCAGGTAGATACCCCAGTAGTGGTAACCATCGCAAGTGGCCGAGTAGTCAGATTCACCGTTGATGAACGAGTTGGAGATGGTCACGCGGTTGTCGGCTTCGGTGCCGAGGACGATGTGCTGACGGCCAATGCGCGCCGTCTTTGCCAATATTAGCATACACTCCCGGCAAGGACCACTGGTAGGGTGAAGGTGTAGGGTGTGCAAGCACGTACAGTAACGTGGTCGATCCAGACCATATCCACGTCGTTGAGAGTGATGGCGTCACCTCCCCAGACGTATTTGGGGTTGATATCGGTAATGGCGATGTTTCTGGCAGAAAAATAACCATTATCATGACCGCCCTAAAAAAGTGTAATATGTAAAGGGCGAGAAAAATGCATACTGGATGATGACATTGCTGGTTCCGCTAACAAGGCGCAGACCCTTGCCCTTGATCACACCGGCCGAGCCCTCACCGATAAGCGTTTTATCCGAGTTGACGGTGATACCAAGGGTTCCGGCATTATCGTAGGTCACCGAGACGGAGGGAGCGTCAGGCTGGTAGTTTGTGCACCAGTCGTTCTGGTTGATTGCAACCTGGCACGCCGCGTCAGTGCCCCAGGGTGCGCAGCCGGTTTCGGTGGTAGTGCCTTCGCTGTCGGTGAAGTCGAAGCTACACGGGAACAGTGAAGATTAGTATTCAAGGTCGTCGAGTGAGCACGATGGGATGGAGGATGTACGTCTTAGTGAGGACAATGACGCGCGCCTCGTCGTCTCCCAGATATGAGACCAGCTCGTCGATGGTGTCTGGGTAGACGGCTGTGGCGCTACCACCGCCGGTCACACCCTTGGCGAAACCCTCGGCCGAGCCGCTGACGGAGACGGCGGCGGCGGTGCTGCTGAGGGCAGCAGTGGCCAGGGAGAGGAGGGAAGTGGTCTTCATGGTTGGTTTGGTTGGATATACTTGATAAAAGTATTGTTAGCTGAACGGTGGGAGAACGAAGGAAGGAACAGGTTGGACCAGCCAGAGAATAACAAAGGGAAATGCAAAGACAAAGAAAGACTGCGGTTGGAGAATGTGGTGGGATGAAGAGCTATCAGAGAATGGGGAGAAGCTACATTTTATATCCTGGTCGTAGGTGTTTGAAATTCTAAGGCTGATATTAACTTCACCACGGGGCAGACTAGGCTGTGCAGCGGAATGCTGTAAGTATTAGCTTATTCGCTTATAGGCCACCTATGTTGATTGAATACCCATACTAGTGGCATCAGATAGATGGAGACACGAAAGCGGAACTCCGGCCGAGCCCTATGGTATGGTAAGCCGTGGGTGGCACAGGCACTGTGTTTGGCTTCAGCCAGGTGCAGGATTCTTCAGAATGAGGGGCCGATGTGAAATTGGCCGTGTTTCAGCATGTCCACTAGGAGGCCCGGCACTTGATCCTAGTTTCCCGAGTCGCGAACAAGCAATTCCTCCGTCTTGGCGGTGGATGAGATGTTGCTTGACCTTGACATCTCGACGATCAGTTCATCCAGCGCTCGCTGATTGCTGGAATCGAGGCGCGCTCACTTCTGAGTTTGCAGCACGAGCTGAGACTGCGCGCGGAGCCAAAGTCTGTGGGGTTCGTGAGATTCGAAAGACTCGGGAATTTTTTTCCATCGCAGATCAGCACTCGTTAAGCACAATAGTCAGTTGAGAATGAGATCGCAGTCCGTATACACCCCGATCGCATCATTCGGACAACCACCGTCGAGAAGCCTTACTCCTTAGTGCACGGTTGACAGCTAAGAGTCGTCGATTATCGCAAGGGGCGCCTATCGGTCCACAGTGGGTAATCATTCGCACATTGATCCACACGCTAGCATAACCCCCAGTTGCATAAATCGAAGCAGGAACTGCGAACATGTTTGAATAAGGTCTCAAGCGTGCCTGGCAAACTGTCGAGCTCGGAGTGAAACTGCAACGACACAGCTTCCCCAAGGATGGGCATTTTTCCATCCGCGCAGCGCATCATGCCAAAGGAAATGGAAGCCGGGAACAATACCGGTCAGCGCAAGGCCGCGCAAGGCCGCGCAAGTCATATATGCGGTCCCAGGTATACAATATCCCTGCCGACGCTCTATATGAGCTGGAGATTAATTTCGTGGAACTCTCGACATGAGGGACAAAGAGTGGTCAAAGGCCGTGGAGGTCATTCCCAGAATGGAGCGTGCCGACCTGGCATCATGTCACTGTACCGGAGGCCTTAAGAGCTCCAGTGGAGCATGAAGATGGGCAAGGACTCTGGTCGAAAAGGCTGCCTTTTAACCGAGGTATTTTGCCGTGGAGAGTGAAGAGGGTCGTTGCGAGACCTTGAGAGCCTTGGTGCCTGCGTTATTGCCTTGATGCCTTGTCAAAATAATGCCTTAGGCATGTATCAATTCTAGAATCGATGCCTTTTGCTGCCTGATGGTTTCCATGCCTCAGGCCGGATCACATGACGTCGGCAAGTGGAAGACGGCAACTCGGAATTCTCCGCTCAGCCTCAACCGGAGCTACGGCTGTGATGTAAAGAAGATTGTCGGCGATTACCCATGTTCATACAGCGTAGTTCGTATGCTCAGCTGCTTGTTGTAGCAAGATAGAGAGCGCTCACTCAGATGGATTTGCCGTGCTCGCAGTAGACATGGATATGTCTTCTATTCAAGGGCTGCCGTGTCCGCCCGACGCTTGTTATTAGGTTAACTGTGATTGGTGGCGTGTTGCTGAGTCAGCACAGGGCCGACCGCCAGACCCGAGGTTACCTTTGGTGGCAGAAACGAGACTCTTCGTGACGATTGACGGTCTTGCTCTCTTGATCCTCGCTTCTTTGGCACTGCATTTGCTAATCACTGTGGCGGGCTGCTGTCTCTGAGATCCTCTCCTCTCCTCTTTCTTTTGTTCTCTCTTTTGTACCTCGATTTCTCCTCATTGAGCTCATCCCTTGTGAATCGGATTGAAGGAAAAAGTCACGATGGCCTCTCTTCGCACAACTTCGCGCCTTGTCGCCTCCTCAAGGTCGCTCTTCCGTCCCGCGACCTTTGCTCGTTCGTATGCGACGGTCGAGTCTGCTCAGGTGAGAGGCAGCCGCTTCATCAGCATTGGCGTTGTGTCGGCTAATGGCTGGGTGTGTAGGAGCCCGCGCCCCAGATGAAGAAGTTCCAGGTCTACCGCTGGAACCCCGATAAGCCTTCCGAGAAGCCCAGGATGCAGACCTACGAGTTGGACCTGAAGAAGACCGGCCCTATGATGCTGGATGCGCTCATCCGTATCAAGAACGAAATCGACCCCACCCTGACCTTCCGACGAAGTTGCCGTGAGGGTATCTGCGGTAGCTGCGCGATGAACATTGACGGCGTCAACACCCTTGCTTGCTTGTGTATGTGGCCGTCAAAACGATAGCAGCCTGAGCTTGGGGCACAAGTTAACGATGGCAGGCCGTATTCCCACCGACACCACCAAGGAAACCCGCATCTACCCGTTGCCACACACCTACGTCGTCAAGGATCTCGTTCCCGATTTGACCCAGATCTATAAACAGTACAAGTCGATCAAGCCTTACCTGCAGCGCGATACCAAGACCGAAGATGTAAGGACTTTCGCATTCGGTTAAGGAGCGAAGAAACTGACCATTCCAGGGCCTTGAAAACCGCCAGAGCCCCGAGGACCGCAAAAAGCTGGACGGTTTGTACGAGTGCATTCTGTGCTTCTGCTGCTCAACCTCCTGCCCGTCGTACTGGTGGAACAGCGAGGAGTACCTCGGCCCTGCCATCCTTCTCCAGTCCTACCGATGGCTGGCCGACTCGCGTGACCAGAAGACCGCCGAGCGCAAGCACGCCATTGACAACAGCATGAGCGTGTACCGTTGCCACACTATCCTTAACTGCACACGGACCTGCCCCAAGGGTCTGAACCCTGCCCGGGCCATTTCCGAGATCAAGAAGATGCTGGCTGCTCACTAGCGGTCGGGACAGCGGAGAATCTAAAATTGTTTCAGTCTCATTCGCTTCTAGCATTTGGTTGTTTTTCCTTTCTTTCCTTCTGTCCTATGTACCTTTCTGATCTAGCTTATTCCCTTGTTTGAGGCCATTGACGTCGGATGTTTCTATAGGTGTAAATGTGTGAATATCATATCACGGTTCATATTCACTTGCTACTGATGCAGGCAGCTCCGTTAAGATTATTATCTACAGTACGATATGGAGATATATCGGCTTCCAATTAGTATCGCCACCGAGTTTTGGCCGGTTAGTCGGTTAATAGCATTCAGCTCGCATACAAAGGGGCCTGGCTTTCCTCAAAACAATGCAGCCTTGTCTACGATGCCCGCGATTGGAGTGCTTCAATGTCGTGCCTCGTGAATGCTTTCGGACATGGATTTGTTTTTGAACTGATCCACTTCGGTCAACCGGAGTACCAATCAATTCCACTGAGAGAGGGGATCAACATACAACACTGGATATCTCGATCACCGGTGGCTGCACGCCGGTGGTAGGATACTAGCTCTAGTATACGCAATATGAAACGTCTATATTACGCCCGTGTAAGACCCTTCAAAGAATACCTTTAGACATCATTGACAGATCTATCACCTGTTTCCAGTACTTTTAGGAAAGGCGGCCCGGTTCTATCCCGAGTAATCCATCATCTAGCAGTTTAAGATCTACAGTACATCATTTCTAAGCTCAAAGGCAAACTCACTTTCCTTTCTTCTCATTCTCATCCCCCCTGATGAGACCCCTGATAGCCCTTGTCGCTAGCGGCACCGGAAACGCCATGTCAGGCGTGGGATCCCTCCCCGCCTCGCCCGCGGTGATCAGATCAACGACGGCGACGGCAATATAACCGCCAATCCCCGTCAGGACGTGCCACCAGCCATGAAACTCGAACAGGAATGCCAGCGGCATCCCTAGTACACTCCGTACAGAAGTCAAGGACGGACATAAGAAGTTGTCGACCAGCCACAGCGCGTAGCCAGAGATAAAGCAAATGAGGCCAAACCGCGAGACGATCTTGATGTTGAGTCTGATATCAGAGTCGTGAATCTGCTGCGGGATGGTTTTGATTGTTTTGATAGTGATCAGCAGCACTGCGGCGCCGAACGAGACGGCGTGCAGCAGGAACTCATCCATGACCATGTGCGTGACCATGACGATAGTGAAGAGGATGGAGAGGATGATTCCTACCCGGCGGGTATACGAGTCGGTCTTCTGGAAAGTTAGGATACGGTAGAGAAGGGGGGTTGTTAAGAGGTGCATAGAAAGCTCGTCGGCTGTTTTGCCGATGACCCAAAAAGACCTGTGTAAGCTAGACGGGTCCATAATAACACGGGCGACGCAGGGTCGATGGAGGACATACACATCTGCGTATGGTACTTCAAGGTCATATGGTACCCGGCCGAGCAAACGCCCACGCCAATGAGTCCATAGTACGGGACACAGCGGGAGAATGACGCCTGCTTTCGCCGGCACAGCTGATAGAGCCCGAACAGGCCAAAAGAGCAGTAGATCAGACTGCTGAGGGTGTTGATGAACTCGGCCACGTAGCGGGTAATTACGTAGTCTTCTTCGCAGAAGCTGAGCCCAGTTAGTAGAGTGACTGGACTGGCTAGAGGGGCAAGTACTTGAGGTACGAGGTCTGGGGCCCCCAGAAGGGCTCGATCGGGTTCATGGTGCGACTGGCCACTGGAATGGCTGGGGATGAGAGGAAGGAAGGAGAGGACTGAGGATTGGACTGCTGGCCTTGATTTGGCTGCGGAAACGCGGATGTCAAGCCCGCCCCACTCGAGAATGCTTTATGCATGGCTGCATGAAACAAACGTTAGGACCATGTATTGTAACATGCATAAGAGATAGTTATGCACAATACTTTGACATTCATTGGTTGACGGTCGGGCAATGTGCTCGGAACGCACATAGTGTGCCATTAATTTTATTGGAGCAAAGAAAACTATACAATGGCCGTTCCGCTACAACATATATTACAGTAACTATACGAACTTTACCCTTATATCGAAGTCCTATAAAAAATTTTCTAGTGAACGTCTTATTCAAAACCCCAGAAGAGTGTTGAGGCGGCATAAATCCTTTCTAGGAATCAGATTTAAAGAGTCAGATTTAAAGCTTTTAATATAGAACAGCGCGGTCGGGTGGCATTTACCTAGTCAAGCCAACAGTATGAGTGGTGTGTATATTATGTCGTACGAGCGCTATAGCTAGCACAAGGCAATGCCAGTTACTACTTTTAGATAAGGTAGGGTGAGGAAACCTACATTCTAACTGACTACGAAGAATCTGAGCTATTTGATCCGCCATTTGCGACTGTAGAAAGCAAATCCCCTGAGGCTGTTCAAAGCAAATCCCCTCAGGCTGTTCGTCTAGAGGACAGAGCCTAGATACGGGCCAGATGTGAGCCAGATGTAGGTCTACGGACTAGACCTGCAGTCTTCTCACACCAGCCTATTGGCATCGCTGACGGGGTCTGCCGTCAGGTGGCCGCTGGGGCAAACCCTAAGACACGACCCCGTCACGAAGGCAGCCCGCCGGCGCAATGTATGGAGGATTGAACCGCTCAGGAGAACGGACCAGAACGGACCTCCGTTCTTGGACAGCAGAGAGTCAAGACTTGAGGAAGCTACGCATGATTGTGGAATCGATCGAGCCGTGCAGCCTAACCTCAGTCAGGATGACTGAATGACCGAAATGACTGAAGATGACTGGAAACGCTGAGGACCATGAGGGCGAGTTCACGTGAAGGAATGCACTTTCTCTAGGCAACTGGATGATCTTATCTCGCCGCTGAACTCGATCCATGGAGGACTGGAGGATGACGGGTGCGCTTCTGGAAAACTGTGGCTGATCGTCTCGATCTTATACTAAGGCTAGGGTACACTTCATTAGATGCAACGACAAGAGACAAACAAGAACAGGACCGGTCCCAACCACGGCTAGAAACGCCGGCACACTAGTACCGTCCCGAGCTCCCCAGCATATCCATACACCTCTCCACGGCCTTTTGCATCTCGTCGGTTGCCTCCTCCAGCAGCTGCGTAAGCGGCACCCTGCCGGCCTTCTCTCTCTGCACCCGCACATACTCATTGTTCAAGACTTTGTTGATATTGACCTTGGACACGCCGCACTCGATGCATTTACGGAAGATTTCCTCGGTGAACGGGTCCGCCCCGTGCAGCACAAGCCTAACGCGGTCGCCCACTTTTTCATTGATGCTCTTCAGCCGCTCATATTCCAGCTGGATACCGCGCGGGCCGTACTCGCCATGGACGTTGCCAAACGCGGGCGCGAGCCAGTCGATCCCCGTGTCGACGAACTCCTCGCTTTCCTCGGGCGTCGTCAGCAGCCCCTCGAGCTCTGCCGTATCAGCGACCCCGTCCTCGCCGCCTTCGATGCGCCCGGGTTCGGCCTCGGTGGCGATCCCGCGCTCGTGGCAGTACGCGACCAGTTCGCGCGTCAGCCGCAGGTTCTCCTCTTTCTCGTAGTGGCTCATGTCGACCATGATACTGTCGAAACCGCCGATGTCCGCGGCGCGCCGGATGATCTCTGGTGTCTGCGCATGGTCCATCGACACGGTGACGGGGACCTCAGAGCTCTTTGCGGCCTCGGCGGCGGCATGCACGAGGAGGCCGTCGGCGTAGTGCAGGGCCCACGGGAAGAGCTGGATCATTGCGGGCGAGCGCTTCTTATTGGCCGCGCGGACCGTCGCGAGGATGCCTTCCACGTTGTAGACGCACATTGCAGGCACAGCGTAGTTGTTTTTCGAAGCATGGTCGAGGATCGACAGCGCCGGGTTGGGTTTGTTGAGCGGCATTGTGGCGTCTTTCTTTCGTTTCCTTTCTTTCGTTTCCTTTCTTTCGTTTCTTTTCTTTCGTTTCGTTTCGATTCTTCTTTTGCGTTTCTTCTTTTGCGTTTCTTCTTTTGCGTTTCTTCTTTTGCGTTTCTTCTTTTGCGTTTCTTCTTTTGCGTTTCTTCTTTTGCGTTTCTTCTTTTGCGTTTCTTCTTTTGCGTTTCTTCTTTTGCGTTTCTTCTTTTGCGTTTCGTCTTTTTCGTTTTTTTCTCACTTTGTGGTAGATGAACAATGATGGAGGAGATCGAGGAGGGGAGGAGAGAATGATAAAGCTGGTAAATCAGAGGCGAGGAGCGTGTTTTATAGCACCCCGCGCTGTGCAGGCAGAGTATACCCACGTAGGCAGGCCCCTCGCCCGGAGTTGGTCCGACCGACAACAACAATGGCGGGGACTCGATGGATTTGCCGCGGTGGATGCCGAGTACGGCATGGCCTCTTCATGTGGAGCTCCACTTGATCTCGCTGTTGATGCGAATATCCGTTTCTTGTGAAGGAGTATTCTGGAGTTTCGTGGAGCATCCTATAGGGTGCTCTAGAGTCCTAGAGTCCTAGAGTCCTAGAACATCCCAGAGCATCCCGTGTAAAGCTCCAGTCACCATCCTCGTTATACTATTTGAGCGATACTGTCTACTGTGAAGAAAGCGAAAGAAATCGTATGAATTGTACATTGAACTACTGGCCATACACCCGGATTACACTCGTACTGCTCTGGTCGCCCCATCCATGCCGCTGGGCCGTGAACAGCAGATTCAGTGCCTCGTTCCCCAGGTGCAGCGGACAGTGCAAGTCCCGCGCCTTCTGGACAGCCGCCTCCAGCTTCGCAGCGACCTGGTCGACCGTCGGCGACCCCGCTGGAGCCTTGTCGCCAATGCGCCCTTCGATCATCTCCAGCCCCTGCTGGATGAAGATCTTGCTGGCACCGGCAGCTTGGCTGACAAGGACATGGAACATGGAAAGGTCGACATTCAGGTACCGTGCGAATGCGACGGCCTCTGCCGCAGCGACAAGGTTGACGCCTCGCATGTAGTCCAAGACCAGCTCGGTGGCCGCTTCGGCGTCGGCGCAGGCGGTTACGTCCGAGAGCGGCTTGGCGTAGTATTGTCGGACCATGGCCGAGTCGTCCTTGGGGCCCCAGCCATGGAGCAGAGCAGAGATGTAGGTCTGCTCGGCAGTCGAGCAGAGAGGGCTGGGGAAGCGCTGCTGGCGGGCGGTTGTAGTGATGATTCCCTGCAGGCGGATTAGCGACCGTCGGCCAGGGGAAAAGGGGAATCCAAGAGCGGGTGGTGGGAACGTACGGCATCTTTCAGGATGATGGTCAAGGCACTGACGCCAGGACTCCAGTCCTCTTCCACCATCCGGGGGAAGCGGTTCTCGTGCATCCACGTCCATGTGTCCGAGGACTGGATCTTCGCGGCCGTGGCGCGGGCGTCGAGACCGAGCTGCGCCGCGAAGCCCTGGGCCTCGCTGGCCCCGAGGATGTGGATCGCGGCCAGGACCTGGTGCACCATCTTCATATTGCTCCCTGCACCGACGCCGCCGGGGACCAAGTATAGCTTGTTCTCGTCGGACATTTCTTGCAGGATCTCGCGCGCCGCCGCAAGGGCTTCGTCTGACGCGCCGGCCATGATAGAGAGCGTCCCGTTGGCGGCGCGCAGCGCGCCGCCGGAGACGGGGCAGTCGACGAAACGGATGTCGCCGCGCCCGCGGCTCTGGAGCTCGGCGACGACGGACTGGGCGTACATGGACGATACGGTGGAGCAGAGCATGAGGACAGCGTTTGGTGGGAGGTCTGCATGGAGTCAGTCCTTGGTTTCTCTCTTTTCCAATCTATCTTTCATTCTTGTCTCTTTTCTCTCTTTCTTTTCTTTTTTTCTTTTCTTCTTTCTTCCAGATTCTAGGGTCGGGTTACATACGTTGCACTATACCGTCGTCGGCAAAGAGAACAGACTGCGCTTGCGGCGACGAGGCGACCATCACGACATAGTAGCTCTTGCCTTCAGCTGATTCACGCAGCGAAGAAGCAGGGATGCCGCCAGCGGCCTTGAAACGCTCCACGGAAGCTGGAAAGACGTCGAAGCCATGGACTGGGTAGCCCTGCTTGACGAGATGGGTGGCCATGCCGAAGCCCATGGCTCCGAGGCCGACGAAACCGATTGCTGGCTTGGACATGATGGATGGAGAAGTCTGTAGGAGGAGATGATTGATTGCGCGAGTTTACAGAATGCTGAGAATCCACTCCTTTAAAGACACGGAGCTGCGATGTGGACGCGGGGGCGGGGCCCCGTCGACGGCTGGACAAGGCCCTTGGACTGTCGGAGTTGGTCCGATCGCGCTGGGCTCGGGGCTGCCACCGATCCTCGGATAGCTACTTGTCCAACCAGGGGGAAGTTGATCGAAGAACTGGCACCGGCCGTCCGGCAGGGGGTTACATGTGTTCCATGCGCAGGTCTGGGCATCAGCTTGGAACGGTTCGTGGCTTGCGCACCGCAGCAAGCTCTCGATGCCGCACCGGCAGCACCCCGCCAACGCCGCTGTCAAGTAGCTGTCAAGAGGCTCTAAGTTGAAAGACCCAACCCCAGAAAAGTAATTTGAAAGCAGGAAAATAACCTGAAAGCAAGCAGGCCATAATGATGAAACAGAGCGATCCACTCTCCACGGAGAGCAACTCTCCTGTGTGACAACACATCGCGTGCCAAATCGTTCACATCGCATGCAAATTTCCCTCGTTAGTACAATCACGAGCTCATGGAGAGCAGCGCGTGTGCGAAATGTGGCAGGACACTCCGGTGCTCGCCGATCCTCGTACTTGAGAGAAGAAGCAAAAATGCAGTGGTTGACTGGGTGGTCGGGTATCCGGGAGAGGGACTATAGCGAACAACTGCTCTTGTTCCTGTCGATTTCGCCTATCTTGATGAGAAGACCCAAATATTGGGTACTGCATTATGTTCTTGGATGATGAGAGGGGAGAAAACCGGTGCTGGTCCTTGGATCCGGAGGAAGAGACAAGGAGACAGAACATCATTGAATACCAAACATCTAGAGGACTACTACGGACGTGTGATTCTCATGCTTGTCATCTTCCTCCACCATGGGAAGGCCTCGACACC
Source organism: Aspergillus spinulosporus (assembly GCA_003574815.1). Lineage (NCBI taxonomy): Eukaryota > Fungi > Ascomycota > Eurotiomycetes > Eurotiales > Aspergillaceae > Aspergillus > Aspergillus spinulosporus. The sequence continues at coordinate 147,048 of QPHH01000036.1, read as the reverse complement.
GTGCCACCGACTTTGTCCGGCTGTTGGTTCAGGGAAGGGAAGGGGCGCGGGAACTGATGTACCGCGGGAGCTGTTATCCATAGCTCTCAGCATCCCAGGCGCCTCACCGGTTGTCCAGGGATCGCAGACTGTGCGCGGGGCAGTGGAATGACAAGTTAGAGCAGAGAAGGAGGCGATCGTAACTCGTACCGCAAGCCTAGGTAAAGATGGTATGACGAGATAGGTAGTCTTGGCCGCAGAGGGAGAGAGGAATCGGCAGTTAATGAGAATAACCAAGCTTGACGGCCCTTGAACTGCTTGATGAGCCTTCTAAGCAGTTTCAGTTTCTATGATCTCCTTTACGTACTGGCAGGAATATGTATTTAAGGCGTAACGCCATTTTTAGTGCCAATATAATAGAGTATCATTACATAGATTGGGTAATGATCATATATTTACAGGTTGCCATCTCAAGCTGCCATCAATCGTAAGGACAATATTGGCCTGAATGTGAAACACATCTAGGCGGTCCACCATACAATGCCAAACAACATGGAGGTAGTACGCGAGGCATACCCCGAGGCAAGGCATGCTAACCGGTTCGCCCAACTGCCGATTCTAAACGGCGTCGGGAAAAGGATGCGGGTTCGCCAGCGTCTCAGGACTGCTCCTCAACTTGGGCCCAATCAAGTGGTCGAAAGAGGGCGAGTGCTGGACACGCGGCGTAAAGTCTTGAAGATCCCACAGGTATCCCAGCGTCTTGAGTACAGAAGTTGCGCTGTACGAGGCCTTCTGGCCAGTCACGGGGTCGACGCCGTAGTCCTCGATATGGCCCCTGGGTGTGTACGGCGAGATAAGCCACGTAGGCATGCGGCCGCCCAGACGGTCAAAGGTGAAGGTGTAGTCGGCGCCGTCAGCAGCAGTCTCGACGTAGGTCTTGTTATCCGGGCGGACAGCAAGAGGAGGCTCGACATGGTCGTAGAAGCCGCCTGTTTCGTCAAAGGTGAGCAGGAGAAGGGTCTTGTTCCATTGCGGGCCGGTCCGGACGGCGTCGTAGATCTGCTTGACCAGGACCTGGCCGAAGGAGACGTTGCCGGAAGGGTGCATGGAGTTTGTGTCGAGGTCGCAGCAGGAGGGGTTGATGTAGGAAAGTTGTGGGAGGAGGCCCAGGTAGGCGTCCTGGTAGAAGTTCTCGAGGGGGACAACGCTGCTCTGTGCGTTCTCAGCGGTCCAGTTGAAGAAGAGGGCGTCTGGAAGGAAGTCGCCGTTGGTGCCGTCGTAGTTCTTCCAGGAGATGCCGTTCTCGCTGGCAACCTGGAAGATGCTCGAGATCTCGATGCCGGAAATATCGAAGCTGTTGTCGTTTTCGCCGTGGCCGTCTGATGTGCCCGATAAGGCGCAGAGGCGGTTAGGGTTCGTGGGCTGGACGGACGTTTAGTGAGGTGTACAACAAATGCAATATCGAGAGGCTTACCCCAGGAATGCACGAATGCCAGTAATTGAAGGTGGTAAAGTCATCGACCAGATTCACAAGGGTCGGGATCTCGTCCTCGGAGTAGTAGCCCATGACTTCCTCGGTGGCTACCTTGGGGTCCATGCCCTTGTGGTGCACCAGCTGCTGCTGAACAAACCCGTTCATGCTCGGCTTGAGGGTCCCGTTGCGGATGGCCGCATCGCTGGGATGGTAAGTGCCGTAGAGTTCCATGTTGTAGCCCGTGATCGAGTGGTCAGGATCGTGCTTGACCGAATCAAAGTCCTTGTAGACACTGCATCGCTGTGTGCTGCTCGGCTCGCTCACGTTCTGGGGGTAGCAGAAGGGACCATTGTTGACGACATTGTCGAGTCCCTTGCGCTTGACGCCACCCAGGATGTTGTCGAAACTGCGGTTCTCCAGTAAAATCCAGACTACATTCTCGATCTTGTCCTTGAGATTGGCGATGGATTCCTTGGAGCCAGAAGCATATCCAAAGGGAGTTTTGCTGCTGGAAGGCACGGCCGCAGCGGCCGTAGCGCTGGCGAGACCGAGAAGCGGCACTAGAGTGTGGGCCTTCATGATGGTAGCTGGAGAGAGGGCTAATTATGCTTGTCTACATTGCATCTTGGTCGTATATGTATGCCTTTTATAATTGCCCTGGGAATGCTATGGCTCAAGTCGCATATCTGCCCCCAAATTCCTGCGGGGCGAATGGAGGGCCATGTTTGCGCACATGTACTGACCGGCCAACCTCACAGGCGTTTTGGGGTATTGCGACAGATGTCAAGCCCATGCCCTGTGGAGATCCCTACCCACGTGTGCAGCTGCTTATCAAGTCATCATGCCTATCCAAAAGTTCAAGCTTCTAGCTGCACAGAACAAGCAACGCAAAGCATAGAAGTGGAGCCTCAAGCTTTGCCCAAGCTTTTCCTACAACCAATCAGCGCGTTGCTGTTCAGTCACAATGTGCAGAAACTAAATTTGATTGGATCATTAAACTCCGACTTCATGGTACCTCGCCAATCATCTTGCGCGCAGCGAGCATGCCCTGACCATTCAAATATTGCAAAATGCATGAATTTGGACCAAATTCCATACCGTATGGAAATCGTATGTATGTCTGCGAGCTGTCAATTTCACTTACGGCCCAGAATTGAAATTTATCGTCACGTCTGGACGTATTGATACACAACGGACGTGTCTGTATTTTACTGCGCCTTTGTTCAAAGATAATAAAGAGTGATATAAAAAGTGGACAAAAGGTTGGTTTTTTTTTTTTTTTTTTTTTTTTGATTTAGGCCACAACTCGCACGGAGTATTAACAGGGAGGAAGGTGAGTTACGCGAGTGCTGCGCACTCATTTGTCTGGACCGAAGTCAGGTTGATAGCCCAGTTTTTGACACAGTCAGCCAACTGTTTCTATGGAGCAGGAATCGCCTTGTACGGCGGGCTCTTGAGCCCTAGATCAACCCGTGGTGGATTCCATACACCGAACAATGGCCCCCAGCATGATCCAAATACCGCGCATAGTCGCCGTTGTCAACATTGACAGATGTGATTTGCTCGTCTGCTGGCCAACGCGTTTGAGACGCTCGTGACCACCTCGGCCGTGGCGGATGCAAACGATAAGACATGACGCGAGTCCAGACGGAGAGCTACGATATTGTGTGGAGAATGGTGTACATCGGCGGAGCCAACCCGTCCTTCATAATGAGATGTCCTTGAACAAGGAGGCCTTGGACGCGGTGGTCTCTAGGAAGATTCAAGAGCAGTAGTTCCACACAAAAATTCGTCAAGGTCAGTACATCCACGACCTTCTTTGGCTCCTGCTAGCTCTGCAGTTGCCTTCTCCATGTTGCCGACGCAGGCCAGCGAGCGAGGGGCTTAGAGAGAAGACCTCCGTAGCACAAAACAATATACAGCAGCTGGGGATGACAAAAAGGTCCTTCAATGCCAGACCATGCTGCGTATCCACAAGACGCCATAGTTAGTTCAGTAGGTCACCGCGCCGCCGCTTGCAATAAAAAGTGCCACAAATCACCACCATCTGCCACGTTTGAGTCGTCGAGCATGGAGCTTCAATTAGTGTCAGGATAGGGCTGATAAATATTGCTTTCCGCCGCCCAAACCTGGCGCAATGCGGGAGCAAAAGCTTGACTGAACGGCACACCAAATGGTAAGGAAGCGATATAGATCTTTAAAATGAGGAAGTGATGGGATTTCAGAGAGCCACTGCCATGGAAGGCATCTGGCAGAAAGAACATGTTTGTGAAAGCTTTGGAGATACGACTGCTCAAACAACGACTCGGTTGTAACCGAAGAGGAAACAAATGAAGACCACAGATGCAGTCTGCAAGAAACTGGCAATACTGGGTTACAAGAATTTAAGACTCTTGCACCATAGAGAGCGTGGAAGCCTTGAATTGGAGCAGCCTCAGATACTTATACCAGTCTCCCAGGCGGGGTTGCATCCCAGGTAACTGCCCTGGAGATGAAACGATTGGCACTAGGTTCATCTGTACGGCCAATGTGCGGCAGCAAATGTGCATCAGAGACTGGGGTAAATCGTAGAGCGATACAGCCGACTTTGGCTACCGGTTATTGAGATTTGGCCACCAGCTAGTTTGGTGTTGGGTTTCAACGTTCAACTCCAATTGCCGAAAAAAAACACTGGAGCTTTTACTCCGCTCAAGGCTCAATGGCTGAGGATTTGATACAAGCAGCAGACAGATCGGCTCGATTTCAGCATATCTGGTCAAGAAAATTAGTCATTGTCCAGCACGAGCAGCCATGAATGTGCTTCCAGGTATGGGCAAACCCGGCTGTCTGTCGTTTTGAGGCCAGGCCTAAGACTGGGGGGCCGGCAGCCACAATATTTCATAAAACACAGCATAATGTCACCAAAGACCAGAGTAGACCACTTGTCTGACCGTCAGTGGGAGGTGGTTTTGTTGGTCGGTGAAAAAAGAGGGAGGAGTTAATATGAATGCCTGAAAAAGTTTTATGCCTGAGGCATTAAACCTTTGAATTCTTGGCGTTCGCATTCTCTTCATCCTTCCCTCAACCGAACAAACTCTCAACGATTAAGCTGTCGCTACCACTGAGTTCTTACGGTGATGAAAATGCCGGTCCCTGTGGAGAAGAAGATGAAAATTCAACAGCATTGCGTGACCCCGAGCGATGATCTTCGTGCACTGCCATCCGCCAGCCTCGTGTTCGAAGTTCCACAGCCTCTGGGCAGATGGTGTTGACACGCCTGCGGAGGCTGAAAGCTTTGCTTCTCGTCAATCCAGCTTTCCGTCCCCTTGGGCTGCGACCGGTGTATCCCCTGTTGAATAAGAGCGCGCAGTGTCAGCAGTGAACAACCAAACGGAGATGGTCATTGCTCCAGGAATCTCGACGTTCTGAGCCACTCAACGTTTTTGTCCCTGAGATCGGCTGATGAAGCCCCAACTGCCAGCTGGACTCCACGCCGGACTCCACGCCATGCCAAAAGCAATTACGAGGCTGAATCGCAGACGCGATAGTGCCCTTGGCAAGCTCAAGAATCCGAGCCTCGATGGGCCAGCTATTTCCATCAGCCTATGAAAGTCGCTGGTACCTCGTATTGGTGGCGCTGACCCTCTCTGGGCACTGCCTGAGCTATTTCGCATTTTCGCAGATCGCACCAGAGATACGAAGGCTGGACCCTTTTAAGATTGAGACGGATGCCAGACGGGTTTTCTTTCAACATTTCAACTCCTTTCTTTGTTGACGTCTGTCTTCTGCGGCTACGCACTCCTGCATTCCTGTGATCTCAACGTTTGAACAGTTTCATCTCAAAATGTCAGAGAAAGCAAGCTACGGTATGTACTCAGTCAGCGCCTGTCGTTGAACACCTGATAGTTGACAAGTTCTTGATATTCAGCGCCCGAGTCCAACGGGCAATCACCTCCCGGCTACGGGCCCCCGGGTCCTGCGCAGCCGGCGCCCGTCGCGCAGAGCCCGCAGCCTCTTCACCATCCCACCCAGCCCAACTCCGAGATCCAGGTCCAGCCCATGCAACCTCAGCCGTACGCGACGGGCTACCCAGCAGGACAGCAGCAGCCACAAAATGTCCAGCCTTCAAATCCCGCTCCGCAAATGTACCCGCCACAGCCCTATGTTCAGGGGCAACCTCAGCCAAGTCAATACCCCACGGCTTTCCCTCTGCACGCGCTGCAACGGACTCCCCAGGTCGTTGACTGCCCTGCTTGCGCTCAACGAGAGATGACTCGGACAGAAGCGGTGAATGGAAACTCAACACAGTACGTATTGATTGAATCTCTCGCGCAGAACCATTTGACTAATGATTGCCTTGTGCAGTGCTTGGGCGGCGGTGCTCTGTTGTTGCGCCTGCATCGGGTGCATTCCCTACTTTGTCGCTGCTTTCAAGAACGTTGACCATCACTGTGGGAAGTGCGGTCAGCTTCTTGCTACTTACCATGGGAGCGGGCATGTGGTGGTGCACTCGCAAGGAGGACAGGTGCAGCAGGCGCCCAAATAAGGAACAATACATGTTCCAGATCCTTTATTTGACTGTATTTTGTATTTTGACGGTTGTGATGTTCAAGATTCCCTAGTTGGTTGGATTAATACCTAGTGTTATTGGTCAGGATAATATTAATCAGAATGCTGTGTTTATGATTCTTATAGCTCCATCGGGAGATTCCCTCGCTGCTACCTGCCTCGCAAGGCTTTTGATTTTTTTTTGTGCAATATGCTTTCAGCCCATGGGAAACCTCTTTGGCAAAATTGAGCAGCTTCTGGTCTTCCATCTTCAGATTGAAATTGCGTAACGTTGCAGGGAAAAAAGCAGGAGCGAAAGTATAGCATTCAAAAATAATAGTATGGGTATATATTAGAAAGGAGACGTTCAAACGCTTTTACGTACTTGACTACAATTTAATCAATAGGGAATCCGAAACCAGCCCATCGCTAAGAAGCACCAATAGCAAAGCACAAAATCGTTGACGACTTACACGTGGGCGATAAGGTGCGGCAACCTTAAAGCCCTCGTTTCTCCGTCCCATGCCCTTCAAGCTCCTGGATCTGGCGCGAGACGCTCATCTCCTGCACCTGGTGCGTATTGCTGAGTTCAACTTCCGGGGTCTGGCCCGGCAGCTCAACCATTCGGGTCCCGTTTGGAGGCTGAGTGTAGTCTGCTGGCGGTACGTGTTGGACCTCGACCATAGGTGGTTTTGGTAGCTCGGCGATCATCGTACCCGAGGCTGCCAAGGTCGCGCTCGAGCTCACATCATCGGAAGGTGGAGAAGATGGATTCGTGCTATTGCTCGTGTTCAGCGGAGCCGCAGATGGCGAGTCAGGTTTTGGTAATGACGAAGCCACAGCGGCCGCAGCGGCCGCAGCTTTGCGTCTGCTGCGTCTGCTGCGACGGCCAAGATAGAAAAATACGGCGCAGAGTAAAGCGACAGCAACAGACGCGCCGACGGCGATCCCGGCGATGGCACCAGCCGAAAGTTTGCCGCTGCCGCCTGAGACGGTTTCCGCTACTGGTGTTTGCTCGGCGTTGGCATCAGTGGGTGTAGAGGTCGTTGTTGTTGTGGTTGTTGTGGGAGTAGCCGTGCTCGAGGCGAATCCAAACGCGGTCACAGAGGCATCAGGCATTGGATAGACCGAAAATGCGGAGATGTTTTGCGTAGCCTGCTGTTTCCAGAGACGGCCCTCGCAGGAGATTCCGTTACTGTATTCGCAATTTGGATCTGAGTAGAATTTGAGACACCAGGGCCCCTCTGGGTCCCATGAGAATTGTTTGCCTTCTTCGTGCCATATCTGTGTGCAGTTCTGGGCGGATTGCCCGTCTTCGATTGAGGAAGGGGTGGTCTCGTTCCGCCAAAGGAGAGTCCAGGCGACAGCCCGAGGCGCAAGTAAGACGGACGCAAAATATCTCGGCCAGAAATTCAGATATCGAACCATGGTCCGTATTTTTGCTGAGGTTATTGGATTTGGGACGCCAGTTTCGATCCTCCTGCACAGGTCGTGTTACACGGGGGCGCTGAGAATTTGTGGACGGGGCCCTAGAGACGTCTGACGCTGAGGCAAATTCCCCTCTTCCAACCTAGACGGATGCTCGACTTCGCCTGCAAGGCTGTGACCTGGACCAGACAGCAGCCCAGGAGCGATTCCTCTTACAGCAAGGCACGGTCAATTCCATCCCGTTGTGGGAGAAGGGACTAGACCCCCAGAGTCAACAGTCGCAACGCCCGTCGAATCATGGTCTCGACTCTTGCCCAGCCCCTTCCTGCCACTTTGACGGGGTGGGTGGCATTGCATATTGAGGATTGTGTAGGACCGTTGATTGGCGGCCAATCCGCCAAAATACGAGGCCGAGCCGCAGAGTTTGCAATTTTAGGTATGGCTCGAGAATACCAAGCGTTTCGGGGCCCCAAGGACGGGACAACTTAAGCTCAGCAGGTATCCATCATTCAGTGCTGCAGGGTTGTAAGGCTACTGAGAAATGAAACGTATTCCTGGGGAGGAAAGATGCGAGAAGAACAATGGCGGCGCGGCGGAGTTCCAAAATTGCCCAAAGGGGAAAACGTGACTTTTGCCAAGACTCGTGACTTGTGATGCCGACCAGCCTTTTTGGCTGCTCTTCAACGTCCCACGGTCCTGCTGTTGCTTGGACATCCCCCGATACTTCCCGTCAAACGGTTATCCCTCGCATCTAGGTCATGGAAATCGTACCCGATACTTGAACCACCATCTCCGACCAGACTGGCACGTTTGCTGCGATCCATGACGTCAAGCACTTCGCAACGCGTTGTCGCCGGAATCGTTGAGTGGTGACGCCAGGAGCTGCCCTGCAGTTGGCATCAGATCACTCGTATTACGGCTACGATCTTGATATCAGTATGGAATACGTGTTGGAGATGGAAAGTGCGTTGGTGATGGAGCGAACGAGCGAGGTCCCTGAATAGTCGAGCAAGCCTGCCAGCTTGCGAAACTCGTCCAAGGGGATCCGCGATATAAACTTCGTGGCAGGGTCAGGGTTGCATACGATATACTCTGCACCACGTCATTAGCATCCGTGACACCCGGCTCTTCGGTGCTGTCTCCTATTCTCGCTGCCCGCTCTTCTCTGTGCTGCGCTCTGCAGCTCAGCCTTCGAGGACCAATTCCATCAATATATCCGTCCCGCGGCTCTCATCGAGCAATTCAGATACTGGAGGTCGTGATTCCGCGACTGAAATAGACAATTTGCGCCTAGTGCTGCCAGGCAGTATGGACCCTAATATTGCTGTGTCGACCACGAACTGACGAAACCAGAAATGCCCGCCCTCGATTCGCTCGCTATTGCAACGCAGAGGCAAGTCCTCCAACGACGAGATTGGGCCAGCGAGAATCCCGGCCCCATTCTGGTGTTCTGCATCGTTTTTGTCGTTGGTCTGGGTATCGTTTTGCTCTTCCTGTACCGGACATGGATGGGTCGCAGGGCACGCCAGGAAAACTACGCTTGACTGTTCACGGGAGTCCAACCGGGTTATTGCCATCTTCCTAAAGTGTACGGAGTACAAATAATGTCTATGACTACCTAATCCGATTACGAACTACACGACGACGCTTGGATATCCCTGGGAAATCGTAGATGTTTGTGATATTGTAGACGCGCGAGGCCATCTTTGGCTCGAGCCTCTATGCACGGCTTTGTTGGTCTAGGGTGCTGGGCATACGTTATCAAATACGGGGGGGACTCGGTGAATGAGATCCTTGCTGATACTAGACTGATAGGCATAATTCTAGGTTTGACCATGCTGAAAGCATGGGAAGACCAGAAGACCACATCGAAACCTTGTGCAATACGACGAATTCGATTTCACAATTGAATCCTGATCAATCCAGGTTTACCCTGATGCATTTCTGCAAGTGACGGTGTCATTCAACTAATGGGTTGCATATCAACTTAGCAACAGAAAAAGAACAAGGCTCAACTAAATTTTACCGACACCAGCGTTGGCAACGACGGTCGAAGGCACATCTGCAACCGCATAGGCATCAACCAAGCTGTCTGTGTACTGTGCAAACTGAGTCAGCACCTCCTGGTCCGTCAACGAGGGCCAGTTTCCAGAGCCAGACAGGCGGTTCCACTCGCAGATGTACCCAAGGTCGGCAACACAGGCACTCGCCGAGTCCACAGTGGGCACATTGTACACCAACGCACCGCTGGTCAACGTGGTGTCCGTGACCGGGGTTGTCACAGTGTCGAAGTAGTTGCCCTCAAGCAACGCCCAAGTGTTTGTGTCGATATCAAAGGAATGGCCACCCACGTTCTGGAAATAGTTGTTCACACCGTGGAAGAAGATGCGGCTGTCGGTGTTCGATGTCCCCATGTGCGGTGCGCGGCCGGAGACATCGTGAACCCAGTTACCCTGGAATGTGTACCAGTCCTCCAGTCCGATCAGCAGCAACGTCCAGTAATGTTTCCCGTTGCATCCAGACGACCAGTTCGTCACGCCGTCAAACTCGTTGTTCGAGATCGTGACGTGCCCGGCAGCACCCCAGCCGGAGACGATGAACTGGCGCCCAGCAAGAGAGAACTTGTTGTGGTCGATCCAGACCCTGTCGCAGTCGTCGAGGGTGAGGAGGTCTCCTCCCCACACATACTCCGGGTTCGTGTCGGTGAGGTGGATGTTCTGAATAATGACATTGCTGGCGCCGCCGCGAATGCGCAGGCCCTTGCCGCGGATGACGCCCGCACTGCCGACACCGACAATACTCTTGTTGCTTCCAACGTCGAGAGGCGACGTTCCGGCGTTGTCATAGGTACAGCTTACCCAGGTGCCGTCATCGCAGGCGTCTCCAATCCAGGCCTGGCCGGCGCTCGTCCCACCCTCGCAGGTAGTTGTCCGGGTGCTGCAGCACTGCGTACTGGTTGTGCCCTCAGTGCCAATAAAGCTCCATTCACGGTCGATGAGAATGACACGGGGAGTGTCATCGGTGATCCATTCAACCAGTCTACTACATTAGCCTGGTTATCAACGGTGTGAGACTATGATGCATACTCATCTAGGCTGGAGGGAGTCTGAGGAGTCGCATCGCCTCCTCCCGTGGTCCCAGCGGCGAAGCCAGAGGGAGTACCCACGACCTGCGCGCTAGCTGAGCGGAGGAGAAACGCAAAGAGTGTGGACAGAACGGCTTTCTTCATTGTCCGGTTCTTGTCGATCAGTGTTCGTGCTGGCTGATCTGCATTACCTGCGACGAACAGGTGCTCTTTATACTTGCATCCTTCACCAATTCACCAAATACCTCAGTCTCATCGACACTTGTTAGCCAAGAGTTTATATTAATCTATACTACAGCGACTTCTTCAGATATATCACCAGCGTTAGGTAAGCGGACCGTTCGCCTTTACGAAGAACGGAATCATCGACAAAACAAGCAGTTATCTCTGGCATCGTGGAGACACGAACAAGCAAGCGCCTCTAATAATAACATCGTCAGGAAGAGGGACCAGCACTAAGCCACCCCTGAATGACCCGCCTGCGGAATTCCCCCGATGTGACCGAGAATGGCAGTCCTCCTGTGGGAACTCCAATTATCCCGAAACGCCAAGGATGTCATATAGACAAGATAGTAGGAACACCCCACAGCGTCCCAGGAATAATTATCCACATCGATCTTAGAGGGCAAGCAACAACAACAACTGCGCGGTGTCAGCCACTGTGCTCTGCGTCCATTACTCAGTGAGATTTCCGTGGAAGCCTGTTCAGGGGGTGGAGGCTAGCGCCAATGACTCGTTAAAGCATCCCTCTGAGATATTACTGACCAACGACAACCCATACCGACCTTGATTATAACGATTCGAGTGTTACTTGACTTGCTTCTTCTACTTCTCTGCCCAATGGTGCTTCCGAACACGCTTTTTGGGCCCTAAGACGTCTCGCCAGGGACCTTCGCCTGGTCAGTATCAGTTAAGATTACAAGGCTCAACTAAAGAATCATGCAAAGTGCATACCTGAGTCGACCAACCCGAGTTCAGCCACCGACACGGGCCTGAGCGTTGGCCTCCATCCGCACGAGCCCCTCGCTACACCCTCTGCTCGCGGACGTACCCAGCCCTGCAGCATCTCTGGGTTAAGTGAATCGGCAGGGCTGTGTCAGCCGTGGCGACACCTCCGTTAGTGTCACGTTCATTGAACGAAACAGAATCCAGAGATCCAGCGTCTCCGTTATCGGATGCGGCGGAAGTGGCTGCCGTGCGGATGGACTCGTTGAAGCCCGTCCGTGGATAATCATCCCTCCCATACCTTTGATCCAGGTTGCAGGCCATGCAGTGAGGGACGGACAGTCCAAATTGTGGGTGCTTGTGTTTTTTCCAATTGGTGTGGCCGTTAGGGATTCAGTCGTTTCGGTTCTACGGCGCAGCGGTATATCTTCACAGAAGCAGTAAGGTTACAGGGGCGGCATACATGTAGGCCTTAAGGCACATTCTGGCTGAATAATCGGTGCTGCAGAAGATAAAAAGGGCTCGAGGATCTGGTGAGAGGTAATTTCTCGGGCGCAAGCGCATACCCATATGCAACCTGGATTCCTGCTGGTTGGTCTGGGAAGACAGGCTGGGGCGGAACTCTCAGCGTAATGAGCCAAGGCGTATCGGAGAATGTCAGGATGGTGTCCGGACCCGGCAGGGGCTTGATCGCCGATACATCAGCTAACACGTTAAAGAGCTCCCCTAGAGAAGCGGTAAGTGTAAACGATTCAATCCGTGAAGCATGCAGCTTCGTGCAGAAATTATACGCATTCCCGAACTTGGGGTGCTTCGTGCACAGTTGCAGCCAAAGGAGCCAGTTCTCGTCGAGCTCGGGGGAGATCGCCACGTCTGAGTCGCGCTGGGAGTCTGTGGCAGTTTCGATGTCGGGATCAATTGAGTGTGAAAGAGAGAGTGGATCGAATGAATGCGGGGGACAGTCATTCGATCCCGTTAGGATGGAGCTGTATATCGAGCCGAGAGAGATGAGCACGATGTCGTCGGACTTCAAGTTGATTGTCGTTTCGTCCTTGGGAACAATTGACGCTCGAGGATGCCCGTTGACCACAGTGGAGGTCTGGATAGCTGTGACTCTGGTCGGCTCGTTGGGGTCAGCAGGGTTGTCGTGTGCGAAGATGATATCGCAGACCGTCGTGTTGAGGCGGAAGTCCACACCGCGGTTTTGTAGGAACTGCGCGATTGGGACAATGATCGACTCGTGGACATTGTATTTGCCTAGGTCGAGTAGATGCGGATCGGAAAGGTCGTGCAAATTGTTGAAGTGGTGCAAGTGTCGTCGGAACTCAGCTGCAGAATGCTGGGGCTTGAAGCCGAACCTGCGTTCAGCGACATCCAGCTGTTAGCCAGTTTTCGCTTATAGTACAAGAGTTGGAACGGCATACGTCGTCGCTAGTGCGAGCCAGTATCCAGACTTGAAGAACCCTTTTGAAAAGAAATCGCATATGCGGGACCTCCCCAGTACCTTCTCTGACTTACTCGACAGCATGAACATACTAATACGGTCGCGGACACTCAAGGCCATTTTCTTCCCTTGCACACGGTGCACCTTATCGCCACTCCGCGCTAAAAACCTCGTCTGTTCATGCGCATTTTTGAAATCCAGCGTTTTCGCGAAGTCTAGGATCTCGTCGCTCACGCTGCGGTTGGGATCTGTAAGCGAGGGAACTAAGGACAATAGATTGATTGGAGTACACAGGTCACGGGAGCTTTTTTACGGGTCGCGTGACCCTTACACCGGTATCATGTGACTGCCTAACCCTGTGGGAAGAGATGGATAGATCTCCCATTGGGTGGCCGGAATGGCCTGCCTATCTAAATAACTAGCTTACTAAATAATGACTAATCGAGGTCGAACCCCAGGGGCAGGCGGTACTGGAGGGCAGTATGCCCCGACAAACCCTTTAGTCAGCATTTAGGGTCGCACGACCTCGCTTAGTATCTTACAGAACAGCCGAAATTCATTTACCATTACTCTTTTTCTCTGTTCTTGTTCTTGTTCTTGCTTAATCTCCCAAGTAGTCAGCAACCATCTAATAGAAGCATGGATACTAACAAGCCAGTTGTTGATATTGTTGATATTAATGGTCTTGTGGATATTGGGAGCTCTTGTCACGGTGCCTGCCCGGTTCCTAAGCACTGCGCTTATAATAAGCTATATTGCAGGAGCCTCATCCCGGGCACGGTGCCCGGAATGAGCTTATTCTGCCGCCGTTGACCGCCCAGACCGCTGAGACTTCTCGAGCTTCGGCTTCGACCCAAATCGGAACCTCGAGCTACGTCCTGTCTCGTCTGTGTACCTGTTGATAGCCTGACTCCGTAGTCCGCCTGTTGTATCTACTCCGTTACCCTGTTCTGAATATATTCCTGAGCCCGCGCCTTGACAAGAGGTACTACTTCTAAACTACTACATTAGTAATTAGAGAGCAAAAAAAAGCAATCATAATTAATATAATGGGCATATTAATGCTTTTAAATCATTTATAAAGGAAAAACTCATGTTCCTGCATAGAGCTGCCATCACAAATTAGCTGGTAAGTGTTTTGAAACGGGTGGGGTGACTCGTAAGCTTCGTTTGTGTGTTTGGGGTCGTGCGACCGTCACCTGACTGCCAAGTTTCTTATATAAGCAAATTTGGGTCGCGCGACCTAAAAAAGGGGTCTAAGCGAGCTGCAACCACGATTGAGCATGCAGACGTCGTTGAACTGCGGCCGCATCCCTGCGCGAAAGTCGTAGCCTTCTTTCGCATTTCCGTGACTGACTGTTGTGGCGCTGGCGACGTCGAGGGTTTCGATGATGTGAATGCGCGACGGAGGGACACGGGCTTCCTGTAAGAGAAGCACGGCTGCTGTGAGGGAGGCGATGCCGCTGCCTAGGATCCAGGCGTCAAGATTCTCCGGGTTCCTCTTGGCCATTCTATTGTAGAAGGCACCAATATGGGCACAATTGCATTCGTAAAGTTGACTGCGGGAGAAGATGGAATGATGGTTTTAGTATGACTTCAAAGCGCGGTGAATCGAGCCATGGGTTCACTCTTGTCGTGACGACACTATCACACACTCTATATTCGTAACTCTAAATCGTCCAAACAGGGAAGAAGATGGAAGAGCATTTGTAACGTGGCGCTATGCGGCAGGCGAATCCGGGTCAACGACTTCATACTTCGCATCCTCGACGCTTGGAAGCTCAGGGACGAACGGCGCCTGCCCTCGTCGCTCCTTCTTTAGCACTTCCCGTATCTCAGCCACGGATTTACGCCCTTTGCCCTCAAAGTATTTGGGACCTAGATCTTCGAGGTCAAAGCCGTGGGGGTAGTATTTGTCGTCCTCATCGCCTGGGAGCGGCATGCCCATCGCCCAGCGAACCCATGCACCAGGGCCCCAGCGGTTCCAGATTGTCGGCTTTACATAGTATGGGATAGCTTCATATATATTCACATAGTAACGCCCGTATTCGTTTGGCTCGTCAGTGAAAATGTCGATCCGCTGAAAATTGGGCCTGGGCAGAGCTAAATAGCGGAGGTAGAACTTCCGTATGGCGACCAACGAGGAGAATATCTTCTTGTACACAACGGGAGGCGGTTGGTACCTGTACCATCAGCACATGCAATGACCAAAAAGGGGGAATTTAGGCATACATCATAGCCTCTCGCAGCCGATCATCCATCACGCATGCCGCAAACTTCACTCCCACCGGTTTCAGAAATCGCGGCAACGCATAAACAAGAACGTCCATCGTTTTATCTGCAACCTCTTGATTCGACGGACTCGGCTTCATATATTCCTCCTCATACTTGAGACTCCATGCCCGAAGTTCCTCCAGAAAGTGCAGACCATCCCGGAACGCGTGTGGTCCCGAAGGTAAATCCGCGAAGCTGATTCCTAGCGCATCGCCGAGGCTCTTCCAGTAGGTCCCGATGGCGCATTGTTCAAGTTCGCTGAGCGACCGCCACTCAAACATGTCAATAAAGCGGATCGGCTCAAGCGCAAACAGGCTGAGTGTGTAGAGCATGTCAGATTCAAGGATCTTCCCGCTATTCCGGTACCCGACATGCAGGAATTTGGTGCGAGCAATGGCCGTTTGCGCCCGTTCGGACGACGGCTCAAAGGCTATGAACTGGCCAATTAGGGCACCCGTGTCGGCGTAGCGCTTGAAGGAGGTAGCAGGGTTGGAGAATTGAGATGTTTTGAGCAGGAGGCTAGATATTGTTGGGATGCCGTAGGTCTTTCTGGGTTAGCATGCTCACGATACTGCAGAGGCGTGCCGTACGTACCCTGAACAGAGCAAATTGCAGCGCTTTCAGCGAGGCCGATGGGAACTCCATCACCAACATCTCCTTCTGGATTTTCCAGGCGTCGTGGTCCGTCATCGAGGCCATCTCCTCCCGTGTTGTATACTTCCGGTATACCTTTTGTAGGCGCTTCAGCCGTCGGTATCGCAATGACCGTTGGAGGAGTAAATATGCGGCGAGAATGACAGCCGATAAACCCAAGCGCCTTCTCGGGTCCCTCCAGAACTCTAGGAGTAGAGTGCGGATTGGCAGCTGCTTGAGGCCAGCTACAGCCCGAGCAATTCGTTTGTCCATGGTGGATTGTTAGTTAACTTGATGAAGCTGCCCATCATGTCTTGGACCATGTGGTCTTTATAAATTCCAGCGACGCCATCAGGCCACGCGCATGATTGTATCATGTATCACCATAACGAGCCATTGAGGATGAAGGAGGGTATCCTAGTATACGTGGTGATGTTTTCATGTGCTTGGGGATCGGCGCGCGGACCGAGGAAACAGAACCATGATCGCGGGGCAGTGGCCGCGATGAAGGGTTTGCGATACTTCTTACTTAGTCGCATCAAATGAGTCGCTTTGTTTGAATAGGATAACCGAGGAAAGATGAGCATCTCGATGATGGATTGACACCGGGCTGGTTGATCCCGAGATCGTACGTTGAGTTGGACATGGGAACTGACTCGATCGAACTGACATAGCATATCTGACAAACTATGACGCTGGGCAGAGTTCATGTACCCTTTTTTCTTGATCCGGCATGCTACTGCAGCCGACACCTAGCATATCCTGTGTGAGAGGTCGGCGGCGGATGATCCAGTCTGGATTGTTGCGGTAAGCCTGCTTATGGCACACAGACACGAGTAAACAAGAATTCGCAGATCTTCATAGGCGCTCGAAAATCGGCTAAATGTTCAAGAGCAAGTCTGTATTTGAACGGATCGTATCCTTTACGAAAGAAGGGCCATGCTGCGATGTTCCGTGATATTGACCTAAGTAACATGAGTGGTGGAAGAGTCACCAGATATTCGGGCAGCGTGGTTTATTACCAAGGACGGCGAAATGGACGATGAGAAAGGATGCTTTTGTAGTTTTTCTTATATTGTCACCGACGGTGATGGTCCCTCACATCGCACCTCGAACTAGATTGTCGAGTATGTATGGCGCTGCATGACCGAGAGCCACGTACTCGCTGTGAGGCTGCGGGCCAGTACACAATATTAGAGCATGCCATCATGGTAATACGTAGGGATTGCTTTGAAGCTCAACACCTAATTGAGAGAGCGGAGACGACTGAAGTCGTAGGTGAGTAACGGACATTTCAGCCCTAAAAAAGATGGCATCAATCAACGTTTGGCCTGGTTCGCTGGGCTGGATCTGCCTTATCCCAGTCACTTCCGTCGATTTGAACAGGGTCCAAAAGTGAATTTTGGAGGCTGCAAGGCTGAAAGGCTGAAAGGCTGAAACCAACAAGGCAGCACAGGCTTGCATTGCGGCTGAGGCGAGCGACCGGCCCCCAACTACATGGAATTCCCAATTCCACTGCCACGCGAAAGAGGGCGCTCCGCCACGGTTGGGGCTCTCCAAAGGATCGTCGGAAATTTAATACGAGGCTGGCGCACGAATAAGCGCATCAGCTGAGCGTTGGTTTGCGTGACTGCCATATCCACAACTGGCATAGCCTCGAAGCCGCTTGCAAAGCCGCATGAATATCAGGTCGCTGTAGGCAATTCTGGCTATTAATAAGAAGGGCCACGGCAGAGTTAGTGAGCTGTTTATATTCATCATGATTCCTTTCAAACTGCAAAGATCGTGCATGAGAAATGCTGGCAAAAATGCATTACCCCCGATCGTCGTCGTTTAGCTCCCCGTCGCTAGCCAGTAAGTCTAAACCTGTAGCCCAATGTCCGAATCAAAGGCTCACCCGTCCAGGCGAATGCAAGAAAGCCGAAAGGATTCTGGACTCGTTTATCAACCCCGAAGTAGTAAGCATCGACAAGCAGATCCCGCGCAAGGTGTTGGAGAATGCGAAGGTAAGAACCGTTGAGCAAGACATTCATAGCGGGGCTAAACAGCAATTAGGGCCTCGCAATATTCAGTGTCTTTGAAGTCGGCATGATGCGTTCTCTGCGCTTCGGCTCCGGTCTCGTAGTCGCCCGTCTCTTCAACGGGACATGGTCGGCCCCCTCGGCCATCAGGACAGGCAAACTGGCAACCAAGGGCCAATTCGGAATGGAGCATACGGAATTCGTATACGTGCTAAATAACGACAAGGCCGTGGAGGCGTTCTCGCAAGCTAAGAGCATCACACTGGGCGAGGATGCATCAATAGCAATCGGGCCATTTGGGCGCAGCGCCGAGCTCGCGGGGGATGCATACGAGGCTGATATATTCGCATATTGCAAGACACGCGCTGTATTTGGGGGTTCGACGTTAGAAGGAGCGACTATCGGCGAAAGACTGGACGCGAACCGGAAGATGTACCAAAAAACAGTCTCGACGCGCCAGCTGCTTCGTGGGGAGGTTACGCTGCCCCCGGAGACATACGGGCTCATGAAGATCTTGCATTCGACATGGCTGCGGCCGGCCACGAAGCGACCGTCCGTTGAAAAAGCCCAACTTGCCAGGATAGTCACGCAGCAATCGATCACCACTGAGCCGCGATCTCGGGCATCAACGATAGCATCGTCGGCGAAGGGAGAGAATCGATTCTACGGACAGCAAGTTATGGCACCACATCAGATCACGATAGAGATCACGGACTACTCAGCGGTCGAGCTGCCTAGTAGTCTGACGCAATATGAAGAGACGAGGGAGTCGCTGGATTCAGAGGCATCGTCCTCCCCATCCGGGCATCCTCCCATCCTCAAGCCTGGGAGACGAACCTGGAGTGCGTCGTCCAACGGGACTTGGGATAATCATGAGTCGCTACCTTTCTGATAACCGCTTATTGAATGATCGCCTGAATCACTTGTACATAGACATTAGCCTCAGATACCCAAGATATTGACGACGAGACGGCTGTACCGTTCAAGTGCCCTCGACGAGTTCATAGTAGGACCAAACCATGAGGTGCCTGACACCTCGACTATAGTCGCATCGTGGGCGCGTATTCCGCAGTTATCTTAGTCATATTGACACTGAGCAGCCAAGCGAACGCCCAATTGAGATCTCTTTTGAGAGACTCTCGTCGCATTGGTGTTCGAGACATTCTCTCATTCTCCACGACGGTCGAACAGGCAGAAAGGGGTAGAGAGTGGTGCACGCGCGGATGCCTCAGCAGACTTAGACCAAAGCAGTCCACAATGATCCTATAAACTGGAGCATACTTTCCTTTTCTCGGACAGTGAACCATGGCCAGGTTGTAGATGAAACGACTGCGTTGCGATGCAGGAGTAGTACAGATCAGGTGACACTGGTTAGTGCCCCAGGCAGCAACATTGCAGAAGCGGCAGAAAAAGAACGAATACGAAAGACTCTGCATTACAGCATCATCCTATTCCTACCCTAATCACTATGGACAACGAACAAGTTCAGCTGAGGATTCGATCCAGAAGGACACATCGCAAATCTCGATTAGGGTGTGGCAATTGCAAGAAGCGACGGGTCAAAGTAGGTCATTCTCTCAAGCTGGACCAGGAGCCCGCCGATATAGTACTGCGCAAACATAGCTGTACCATATGCTGATAGAGGAACAGTGTGATGAGAAGAAGCCGATGTGCACAAACTGCGTACAGCATTCGATTGATTGCGACTTTCGGCTTTCAGCTTCCAGATCTCCATCAGAGGCTACAACACCACCACAAACACAACGGTTCAAGTTCCGAGAATCAAAGTATCAATCTCAGATCTCTCCATCACAAGAGCAATCCAAGCCCAATTACCGTTCATTTGGAGTCCAATGCGACTCAGCTCCTAGGATCGACTTCAAAGGAGGCCCTGGGGAAGGTATCTCACTGACAGACCTCTACCTCTTTCACCACTTCACCACATCAACGTACCGCACCTTTGCAGGCGAAGCGGCACACGCTGTATGGCAGGTCCACGTACCGCAATTGGGCTTCGCTTTTCCTGCGATCATGCACCTGCTCTTGACTCTATCCGCTCTGCATCTTGCCTTCATGAACCCAGCCAAACGAGAGGAGTACATCAAGGAAGCAGACGACCATTTCACTTTTGGTGTACGCTCCGTCACAACCGTTCTCGCACTAGATACACTGGACTCCAGCAATTGCCAGCAAATCTACATCGCGGCGGTCATGATCTGCTTTGCGTATTTCGCTCGCGGGCCGAGAGATGGTGAGTACCTTGTCTTCAATGCGAAAGGCAAGTCTGAATGGCTGGTCCTTTTGCATGGAGTGCGTGCAATCCTAGCACAGAGGCAAGCAGAGATCTTTACAGGTGTGCTTGCCCCGTCAGAGAAAGAGAAGCCGGCGGATATTCCTGATCATGAACTCGACACGGAACTCTCGTGGCACGTTCAGCATCTCCAAAAGATCAAGGCAGCTGTCACGGCCGAGGCCCAAGCGGACAGAGACCTCTACATCGGGGTGACTGACGACTTGATCGGCTGCTTTGAGGATGCATACCAGGCGCGTAATGCTGGATCCGCTCCACCAGAACTGATGCAATATACAATGGGGTGGACGTTTCGTCTTCCAGAGATGATGATTGAGAGACTGGAGATAAGAGAACCGATCGCGCTGGTGATTCTGGCGCACTGGGCTATCCTGCTTCGGTATATGGGCGAAGCCTGGTTTATGCGCGGGTGGGACCGACATATCATCTTGGGGATTAGGGCATGCTTGCCTCCAGCCTATCATGGACGGATTGTGTGGCCCGAGGAGGTCATAGCTTCTGGACGATGATGTAACATAAGCACTTTGATAATTAACTATCTTTGATTCAATGTAGCTCAAGCATACGGATGGATCCCCTCGGTCTTCATTGCGGGACCATGAGCCCGTTATATTTCTGCCTTGATGGCGATTTGCCCAATAGCATAGTCTGCTCTGTATCCGCTTCAAAGATAATCTAGCAAATCTTCTCTAAAATCTACACCAGCCCTAAAAATAACGCCCATCCCCACTTAAATCCGAAGCTTTGCCGCCCCACCCGTATTCGTTCCTGGATTACCGAAAAGGGCAATTAGTTGAAACCATTTGATGGACCCTGATGTTATAAGAAGAATGATCACAAGCACCTCAATTATTCTTCAACAGTTACTATTCACCTTTCTTCCACTGCACATCTTCCCATAATCAAATTCTGAATATCAGATCCTACACTCCCGCAATGGACTTTACCTTCCACCCCGGCGTCAACGGCTCATCTCCCTGGGTCGAGTTCTATCCCTATAATCCCTCCCTCCCAGCTGGCTACGCTTTCATGGCCATCTTCGCCATTGCAACCCTTATCCACTTCTTCCTCATGATCCCATACAGAGCTGCATACTTTATTCCATTCGTTCTCGGCGGAATTTGTACGGTTATTCCCTTCGCTCCTCCCCCATCAAATCCCAAACAAAGCATCCCAGTAGGGCCAGGCACAAGAATGGCGAGATGCTTACAAGTTCTTGCAGGTGAAACGTTTGGTTACCACGGCCGAGCCCGCTCACACAACAACCGCACCGGAATAGGGCCCTGGGCGCAGCAGCAAATGCTGCTCCTCTGCGCGCCCCCTCTACTCTCCGCAAGCATCTACATGACGCTGTCCCGGCTGATGACCTCTCTCAATGCAGAGGAACACTCGCCCATTCGTCCAAAAGCACTGACCGTGCTCTTTGTGCTCAACGATATAATCTGTCTGCTGACGCAGCTCGTCGGTGCGGGTCTCCAAGTCACAGGGGACGAGAAGATTATAAGTATCGGGAATAAAGCCGTACTGGCGGGATTGATCTTCACGCTCTTTGTGTTTGGATGGTTTATTTGGGTTGTTGCTATGTTTCATCGGCGGCTTGGAGTCCATCCGACGGTTATTGCGCTTGATGAAGGGGTTAGCAATTGGAGGGTCTATATGGGGGTGTTGTATGGAGTCTGTGGGTGCATGGTTGTCAGGAACCTGGTAAGGACAATTGAGTTTGGGAGTCCGCATGGGGCGGATGTGAGGAGTCGCGAGGTATATATTTATCTGTTTGATGGAGCATTGATGGCATGTGTCATGGTGCTCTGGCTGGTTTGGCATCCTGGGAGGTTGATCAAGGCAGCGAGAAGGGTAAGGAAGGGGGTAGAGGGAAGTGTCGAGCTTTTAGAGGGTAAGTAGACTG
Source organism: Aspergillus spinulosporus (assembly GCA_003574815.1). NCBI lineage: Eukaryota > Fungi > Ascomycota > Eurotiomycetes > Eurotiales > Aspergillaceae > Aspergillus > Aspergillus spinulosporus. The sequence continues at coordinate 125,021 of QPHH01000036.1, read as the reverse complement.
GTTTGCCCATCTTTCATGGATACTGCTTTTGCATTTCTTTATTTTGGGTTTTGCTCAAGGCGTATCTGGGAGTCCTGGCGTCTAGGCGTTCACATCCGGATACTATGTAAATGCTTAGAGTACTGGGAGTGCTGGGAGTGTTATAGATGATTGTCTAAGTCTCAGATTCAAATCTATATGCACGCTTCATAACTCATCAAAATCCGCGGCGTCTATGATGCTATTCTGAATTTACGCGGACTTGCCAAACACCTTGAAGCGGTCCTCGATGGGGGCAAAGGTCTTCTCCATAGGACCAGAGATGGGAGTACCGAAAACAAGCTGGGCATCGAGCTTCCAGTTAGCAGGGATGTTCCACTGCTTGGCGATCTGCTCGTCGATCAGGGGGCTGTAGTGCTGCAGGTTGGCGCCGAAGCCTTCAGAGGTGAGGGCGGTCCAGACTGGAAAAACCGTCAGCAAAAGACCATACCAGAAATACCGCTGACAGATTGATGCATACCCAGGTACTGAGACATGGCGTTGGACTCGAGCGCAAAGGGATCGAACTTGTCAGCGTAGATGGCAAACTTTTCCTTGATGTCCTTGAGGGCGTCGTAGTCGACGAAGAAGAGGACCTAAGCTCGTCAGCACTGCCCATGCATAATCATATATTTGACCGAGTAGTGAGCCGTACAGTTCCATAGCCAGCACGGAACCCCTCCAGCTTCGGCTTCGTCGAAGACTCAAACGCCTCCTTGGGCAGCGCACCCGCAGCCACGAGGCCCTCCATGGCCTGCAGGGCAATGTCCCAGACCTTCTGGTGCTCCTCCTTCAGCAGCAGAACCACGCGCGAGGTCTGCGTGTTGAAAGAGCTGGGCACGTGCAGGACAGCATCACGGACAATGGCTTCGATGGTGTCATCGGAGACGGGGCTCTCGGCCTTGAGGCCGTAGATGGTGCGGCGGGCCTTGACGGCCTCGAGGAGGGTGGCGGTGGCGGGGTTCTTGAACTCGACCATTGTGACTTGTGCTGCTGACTTGCGCTGCTAGAGACGGTTGTATGTACAGTTCTAAGAGCTGGGAGATAGAATTGATGAGGGGTTGAGGGGCAGCCTCCTTATATCGTCAACAGGGCCAGGCTGTGTGATTGTTAATTCCGCACAAGCCAGCCAATCAAAGGCGGGCGATGGGGCCCTCTCGAGGGGTTTGTCAGCGACACACAATGATTAGAAATTCGACGGGGTGCCATCGCGCAATTCTCACTGGGCGCCTGATAGTGTCAGGACCTTACTAGACCATTATATCAGCTCAGGACTCAGACTACGCTGCTTACGCATCGGAATCGGCCAATTCCGCGCACCCAGAGGCCACGGTGCCTGAGCCAAGCTGCCGAGTCTCCTGCGAGGGAGCCGATCACAAGGCGTTCCTGGGCACGTGATGCGTAGTAACTGTGGAAAGTGATGAATGTTGTCTCTTATTGGGTGGCCGGTTGGCTGCCTATCTATGTTTGGCTTACTAAGTGATAACTAAGCGGCTTGACAAGGTGGTTCCGGAGGGCAAGTATGCTCCGACACAAACTTGTACCACTTAGAGTCCACACATAGCTGAATCTAAACCTGGTCCGCCACCCTCGAGATCCTCACCTCTAGATCAAGATGATCAAGATAACGTGGAACTGAAAGTTGGTCCCAATAGGCATGGCTTCTGCCAGCTAGACTGTTGCCTTAGGTCAGCAGATAGAGGTAGAAGACACGTGAGACAGTAACTACCCTGTACTTGTTGCAGCAAAATCCTAGGACTGCAATCTGACTACCTTTCTATAGAACATGACTGCTAGGCCTAGCGCTCGATATCGGCTGTCAGGGAAGATAAGTGAATAAAGATCTGCTTCTCTTAATCTAGCTGCAGACTGTGGCTTCAAGGCTAACAATGCGTTCTTATAGTGGTGATTGGTGCTAGGCAGTAACTTTTCACGTACAAGAGTTAAATAGTCACAGCTAAGAAATAAGTAAAGTGTTTTATCAGGTATCTGTGCCAAAACAGTTAACATTTCAAGCTGACTTCTATGTAATAGCAAGGTATGGTAGCTGCCAGTTGCCCGATATGGTTGCGTCTCTTACCGCATACTCGTACCCAGTATGTTTGTGGGCCCCAATATGTATTTGCTTTTCTGAATCATAGATTGAGAGCTTGGCCCACTTTAATACCTAAATAGGCACCTATCCGGGTAGGTTCCATTTTTGGCATACTGTTGATATATGTGTCAGATAACGGACGACGTCAGCCAATCGACCAGCTGCGCCGCAGCCGGCGTGCAACGACAACGGAAGAAAGACGGACCGAAACCGTCATACTGGCAATATGAAGCTAAGCCCGAAGGGGACTAGGGTCATATCTGCGATATGAAGGGCATAGTGGAAGTATGATGCCAGCATATTGAGGATATGATGAGGCACGGGTATTTAAGGACGCTCGTTTACCATGTAATTAGTTTTGTACTTCGTGTCGTATTTCGGAACAACCAAGATAGCCAACATTGTCAACGTTACCAAGCTATTGCATTTCACTTTATCTTCCTTGTCTGGTCTAAGAATATCCTTAGGACCTGTTGAGCCCGACTCCTAAGAAGGACTCTTTTGGCCTATCTGACAATATGTCAAAAAAAAAAAAAAAAAATTAATTACACTCAGAAATTTTCACAGTTGCTCGGACTATACCTTTCTCTCTTGGGACCGCTGAACCGATAAGCTCGTGGGCAGGTCCTGGCCAATTTGAGGTCCCGGCAATTGTTAGGCACTCTGGCGAAGGAAACTAGACACATACTGCAAGTTTGACACGATATTGTGTTTACAGTGCGCGAGCGGCTTTATGTTACATTTTGCTCAGGCCAGAGCGGAGTTGACCTCAGATTGACATTTTAAACTATTGATACTGTCTGTTCAAATCCTGTGGAGCGCTGTGCACCGACCACGCCGTGTATTTTATGGCTTTTTATGAGAAAGCGAAGTTAATTGGCCTGGCTTGTTATTGCCTTGAAAGGGATCTGATCCGTAGGCCAGCAGCCCGCAGAATGCCGAATTTCGTAGCCAGTATATATAAAGATATTGAGCCCATGGTAGCTTTACAGTGCAGAGCTGCGCTGACCTGCTCTAGCAATGAGTTGGAGAGACTGGCAAGTTCGCTTGCACCAATTCGTCTCCCGCATTTGTGGCAGAGAGGAGCAAATTCCTGTCCCACGCTGTGGTGATCATGGGCTTTCTCGCAGAAACAAGTTTGTGTCTGAGCACCCAAGGCCCATCACTTTACTTCACTATCCTCACCCTGGTGAACCTATTCTCGTGGGTATGCCTCTAGCTCCTTCGCCCGGGTTTGTTGCGTGGGCTCGCGCGTATTGCTAGGTTCGCCAGGTGCTGCTGTACTGCATAGCGCTAGAACGAAACTAAGTCAAGGTGGCTTGAAAGACCCGGAACCGAACGAATGGCTAATTCTCCCCAGCATCATTGACTCGAGTTTCTACGAGAGCGTGAGAAACCTAGTTCAAACTCGCAACCTATTCTTGACGAGCCGGCCGAATCAATTGAAGATGTGTCTGCCCCAGCATCAACATTGAGACGAGGAGCCACAGACTACAGTCCAGGGTTTAGGAATCGACGGCCCATCTCCGATGGCTCCATCCTTACGTTGCCGAACCCTGATAGCGAGCCTGGATGACTTGGACCAGGGTAGACGTTTACTTGCCGACTCTTAAATGTCCCGACTCGAACACAGTAATAGTACATAACTTCATATCTCTACCTCCATTATATTGCTGTCTTATCGTCTGTTTCTCTCAGTCTGCCCTTAATGTCCATTTCCTTGCTTGTTTGAGGCCTCCTGTTTACCCTAGGACGCAATCATGGACAGCCCACTCAGCTTCTTCTATGTGAATAGGGATGTACCCGAAGCTGATTAAGCCTTGACTTCAGCATTTTATGGGCAAGAATGTTGAATGAGGTGACAGGGGATCAAGAAGTCTACTGAATGTATCGTATCTCCCTATCTTTAGCCTATTGAGTCCTACTATTATAAGCAGAGGTGAATTGAGAATATTTTTATGGTTATGCTTGGTTGGAAATTACGTCCTACAACTACAATACAAGATAGTTCTGTAATCTAGAGGCTTTGTAGAGGGTTTATCCTAGATGGTATACACGGAAACCTGAGAGCTGGCAATATATAGGTTGATCTGAGATATCAAGGCGATGTTGGCAGGATGTTCTAGCTATAACTAAAGAATGGCTGAAAGAAAGAAAAATATTGCAGTCTCAAAGATTATCAAGCAACTTTGTCCTACTAATTGCTTCTAGTGATAGAAGGAGGGCAGAAGTGAAGGAGAATAGTCGAGCCCATCTGGTTGCGCAGCTTGATAACCGAATGAAACTCTTAGTACAGGAGGGTCGAAACGTTAACAGTTTCCCCCTGGCTGGAAAGAATTGCCAGTAAATGAATTGTTGGAGGCTAAAGGAGAGATAGATGGTTGAACACACTGAGAATACTACATGCATAGAAGGGAAGGTTTTCATACTTCCACAGATTAGGCATATTCAAGAAGCAAGCACTGAGGTTAAAACCACAAGATTAGATTCAAGACTGATGGAACCATTGGTCTTCCAAAAGTTGTTGTGCAGGCGCTCTATCCCGAGGATCTAGCTTTATTATTCTTAACACAAATTTCTATCATTCTGAAGGATTTCCTTAGAAGTGGTAAGATGGAATGGCCGCAGAGTCTCAGGTGGGCTGTTCTGCATAACCCAAGTAAGAACTGCCAATCTTTGTTGGTCTGCAATCTGTTTATATGTCTCTGGAAATAGACAAAAGCATTTATAATGTTTCAGGAGAATATTAGCATCATACTTGTCATGATCTGGAGGGACATCTGGCTTAAAAATGTGAAAGCCAGCTCCATAGAGGTGACTGATAAGCTGTTCGGTTGGAATGATGTTAGTATCCAGTCCCCTTAGTTGCAATATTGAGACTTACCATTGTACCAAACCACCAAATATCTGTTGCAGTATCTCATTTCATAGGTGTGCTCCAGGGCTCCGGAAAATAGGAGTGCCAATAAGGTCACCACGTTGTGCATGAACAGAGTCAACATAAAAAGTTCTTCCAAATTCTGCCAGTTAAACATCTGTCAACCAAATATCATGTTGACCGTAGTTTACTAACATGTTGCTAGATTTAATATCTTCAGCCAATCTATATTAGTAGACTTCTAGCAGTACAGAAGCAGGGATATATCAATCCTACCAGTATGTACAAATCCCTTATTATGCAGGATAGCAAGTGCTTCTAGCACCTTTTTGGCAACAAACTTCACCTCTGGATAAGTAAGCTGTTGTTTGTTTAATGCTTTTAGAATGTCATTATCAAGATATTTCAGTATAAGCGTAAAAGGGGCATTGGAATCCTCAAGGTCTTTAATAAGTGGGCGAATAGATGATGTTTGATGTTGAAAACAAAGTAGAACATCTAGTTCATTCTGTAATTGAAAATGTCGGACATTCTTTATGATGAATTTTTGCTGATGCTCATCACTGTAGCTGTGAATATAAAAATATTCTGCCAGAACAATGCAAAGGTAGGATTAGGCATACGTCGCAAGCCAGATACAGTCCTGGAGTTGTTTTATGATGGTGTAAAAGCCCGTCCGGCCTTTCAGAGACTGGCCAAGTAATAGAATTGGTGACATATCAGGATACCTCGATAACCCTGAGCGGAAAGGGGCAATGCATTGGGCGAGGCAGGACGGGAGGGGGAAAGAAAGAGAAAGTAAGTAGTCGACCAAGGATGAGAGGTTAGGCATATATAGATACAGCAGTGCTGAGGCGGCAGAGATGGTTGCAAAAGCGGCGAGCGTGTGACGCGTTCCCTGAAGCAGTAAGTGCTATACTGCAAGGGGCAGTCATAAAAACTCTCTGTATCGGGACTTATAAACAGAAATACAAGACCAGTTTGTCGCTGGAAGTATCAGCTAAGAAGTTGCGCTTTTTAGCAATATCATGAATAGTGTACTTGTCCCCAGATACTTGCGGATCACCAATAGTTAGCGTTTATTTCTTTTACGTAGGGGAACAAGCTAGCGATGATGTTGATATTGGGGGTTTCACTAGTGCTTATGGTATGCTTGAGAAGTTGTGAGCGCGTTCAACCGTTCTGGATATGGAGAACTGCCTTGGCGATGGCGCAGTACTGGATCCTCCTGAAACCGTGGCCAGGTTGCCAGTCAGTCTGGTGTCCGCACGAGCCTGGGAAGTACATGGGCTAGGGAAACGGAGTCATGGTGAGATATTCACAGGGAACCTTGAGGAAGCAAGGTCGAGATGAACTGACGAGCGTCGTCGGAGTCACACTATCACTGCATCGCTATCACGGGCTTGCTGGAGGCAAGCAATATGCAAGCAGTATAAGAGCACGTTGGGTTCGTCATCAGGGCAGTTATAAATTGTGGAGAAGTGGTAGAGAAATGCACTGACGTCTGAAGTAACTGGCTTCAGGGTTAAACTATGAGCGTGGAGGGTGAATAGAGGAACAAAGAAGCAGGGGAAAGAGAGTGTTTTAGAAGTCTTAACTAGGCTGATGGGATTTAGTAGTTGAATTGGCCGTAAAGGAGGGTATTTTGGGCGTTCATTTGGTGAAAAGTTCAGATGGACTAAAGCTTGCTGAAGGTAAGTACTCATTCAAGACTAGTTGGAGAATTGGATACTTAGCAGATGCAGAATAGTAGTGCAAGCACATATAAGAACCTAAAGGATGGCTTGCTGTCAAGAATGGACAAATGAAACAGCATCAATTCCACAGGTCTCACATCTAGCTGCAATTGAAGTCTGCAATAAATGAATTTCATGATCTTGCTAGGGGGCAAGCAAGAATAGAGTTTTATATCAGATTCTAGGGTAACTGAGAGAATAATGTCAAAAATATTCCAGATAAAAAATTTAGAATATAAAACCCTTTAGGGTACATATAATATAAGCAAAATCTAAAACCTGCTTTTGGAAATACATCAAAATGTGGAATAATGTTAGAACCTGACAGCAGGCTGAAGATGCATTGTCATGCAATCCATAACCACCGCAAGAAATAAATGGCCCTGTACCTTGATATTCTCCTCCTGCTACCTAGCCATGGACCCCTTCACACAGCTATCCCCCGAGCTTCTTGTACACATCTTGTCTATACTGCAGATTGCAGTAAAAAGCATTATTTCTGCATCCCCTCGAGCCAATCTCGTCTTCCGGGCTCAGCCTAGCATTATACGAGACCTGATATTAGTCGGCCCGATTACAAGCCTCCCAGAAATTCAAAATATTATCCACAATATCAGCCTAATCCAGACACTTTCAGCTGATTTCCAAGCCTCGTTGACTATCAACAGAGATTCGAGAATAGGCCGCTTATTGAGTATCCAGAAGAACTCTAAAGCTTCACACTCTAACTCGCTGCATGAACACAACGGCTAGCTTGCGCTTGCCTTACCCTGATCCGGCAGAATTTTGTCTCTGCTCTAAACAGTATCCCTGCTGGTGGCGTCCTGGCTTCTAGTCGCGTCCAGATTGCCCGCGAGCTGTTTTCGTTTATGGGGGAATACCACGTATATTCCTCCCTCTGGCTGCTCCGACCCTATTACTCCCTACGTGAAGCAACAACAGTGCGTTGGCACTGGGACGGAACATCAATGCGCGACTTAGATGCGTACAAAGAATGGAACGACTCAAGTATCCAGAGAGCTGAGAAAATGTGGACCACTGCCGCCCGGCTTCAAATCTCAGCTCAGTCCAATGTATGGGCACTTTCTCTTCCAGCACCAGCAGAGATACTTAGCTCAGGACCCAGAGGGTGAAGAGTCCTCGCGGGCAGCCTGGACTTTCCCAGAGACTACGCCGCTACCATTCTTCTGGTCCTTCGATTTGCCTCAAGGACAGGATCTGACCAGGTCCTCGCTAATTTGGACTACACCATCGCCTCTGGCTGAAACTGAAGCAACAATAGCCTGGTCCCTTAGGGCAGACTTCCTCGCATGGTTGCCGATACATCTGGCGATTTTGCAGCGCACAAGCGCAACTGCCAGCCATGAGCGCTCACCGTCCTCTCATGGCTTTGTCAACGTTAAGCAATGGCGACGATAGGGGATGGTCATTTGGTGCGTGGCGCATCTATCGCCTTGGGCTTTTGAAGGACCCCTAGAATCCCGGCGAGGTGATACCTACCCCGGAGGGGGGATACCTGGCCTTGCTGGCTAGAGACCCGGAGGAAAGGGCGCAGATGCCACGCATTGATCATGTATCGCGGTGGTTGGCACTCATAGGGGAGAAGCTGCCGTTCGAACGGACGCGGGCATGAGTCGGTCGTTGGGTAGACTATGTGCTGTGATTGATAAATTAGCTGTTTTTCCTTATGCAGCTGCGTCTTTGCAGTTATGGGCTTTGTTCATATACCTATGGCACATCTTTCATCATAGCATACACTGCAGATTAAGATACACCTCAGCACTGCACTGCACCCTGGAGACCTCTCAGGACGGAGTCTAGCTAGAGTAAGCAGAGGGTTTTCGCTGCTGGATTTATTTCAGACAATGCAATGTGCAGCAAGCCAGAAGTTGTAGGGAGAATTGTTCCATGAACCATTTAGGAGGCACTACAGTATAGGTGCACGCTATACGATAAGATTCCTTTGAACTTACATGATTGATGATTAACTGGTTGGTATCAATTGCAAGTCAAAGGACACCAAGTATTTTATGTCTGTTTATTCCAAGTTCAAAACCAAGAGAAAATTGCCCACCACAGGGTACGCCTGGTTAGCTGCATTCGTAAGAGGCTGCCCTTGGTGGATAGCAATCCAGAGGATTGATTTGTCGCAATTTGCCGCCCAAATATAATGAGCCCAAGGGCAGTTTCATTGCGACAAGGGCCGTTGTCTATTGTATGAGAAGGATGGGTGTCACTGGAGGACCGTCCCATTCGAGCGAGAGACCAGACCAGTGCTGAAGAACCACAGAATGGGCATTGATCGTCGAGCATAGTCCAGAATTGTTTCCCAAGGATGCATATCATCATATATAGGATTTCTGACTAGCAGTAAAGCCGCGGTTGACATTGTGGATCAACGGCCCTGCAGCAACAGACGCGGACAAACGCGGGCAATTTCGCTATAACGTCAAATAGAGCAGTATCTCACCAATACTGCAGCCAAGTGAAGCACTGGCATCGGGTAGGCGCAACTACCGAGACCATGCCTTTGCCGAGGCACTACTGAGAGTCTGCGTTGGAGTCTGGACCGTCTCACGACTGCCGTCCCCGCACTCCGCCAATTATGTGTGGGGGAGGGGCATCCTGATGGATCTGCCCTATACTAACGTGATGGCCACCATCGTTCTGGCGTATTCCGTCCAGTTAGAGTCGACTCAACCCCACCCATCAGTTCGCAACCAGTGCCTGTATCTTGACAGCCAAGAAGCCGTCCCCGCTGCGGATCTCATATCGGCTTTGAACAGCTTGGCAGCTCTACGGGGTCGTCAGGCTCTTGGCGCGGCGATTTGTATAAAACCCTAGCAGTCCCCATGATTGCTGTGCTCAGGGCAATATATTAACCTATTCAAGTTTGACAAACCTGAGACAGCTTGAATATGAGTGTGCCAGACTTGAATAAGAGTGCCATTGAGTCGGGGAAACCCCAGGACCTGTTTGTTGAAGATGTCCCAACAGAGGAAGAGCGCCAGCTCGACCGCGAGACTCTCAACCGGCTCGACTTTATTCTGATGCCCATGACGCTCATCCTGTATCTGCTGGCCTGGCTGGACCGCGCGAATGTCGGCAATGCCCGAGTGGTACGTCGCGTCTATCCCTCAAGGATCGGCTGGCTGACTGGTGGATAACTGTCTAGGCTGGCTTGGATACCGATCTCAATCTGAGCGACTATCAGTATAAAGTCGGTATGTTTGCATCTCACCCAACAGCGTTTGGATAGGCCGTCTGACTGGACAGCGATCACCGTCACCTATGTTCCTTATATCCTCGCGGAGCTCCCCTCCAACCTCGTCCTGAAGAAAATCGGCCCTCGCATCCTGCTGCCGACCCTCTGCACATCCTGGGGCCTCGTCACGGTCCTGCAATGCCAGGCCCGCAATTTCAGCGGATTTGTAGCCTGCCGCTTCTTCCTTGGTCTCTGTGAAGGCGGCCTTTTCCCGGGAATAGTGCTGTATCTCTCGGGCTTCTACCGTCGTCATGAGCTGCAGGTGCGCATTGCGCTCTTCTTCTCTGCCGCCTCTCTTAGCGGTGCATTCTCCGGTCTGCTAGCAGCTGCGATCCAGCAGATGGACGGGATCCGTGGTCTGCGCGGCTGGCAGTGGATATTTATCCTCGAGGGGTTATTTACCGTCTGCTTCGGCCTGTTCTCCTTCGCCATGCTGCCGAACACACCAGAGAGCGTCCTCACATTCACACCGCGGCACAAACAGCACTGTTTGCACCGTCTCCAGTCCGATGCCAACCTTTTAGAGTCTGACAAAGTCACGTTGAAAAAGGTCCTGTCGGTTATAAAAGACGTTCATGTCCTCCTCGTCCTAGTCATCCTGTTCTCCAGCGGAACTTGTCTTTTCGGGCTCGCGTACTTTTCTCCCTCGATCGTGCAAGCCATGGGATACTCCAACACCAAGACCCAGCTGATGACCGTCCCGCCATACGCTGTCGCCTTCGTGGTGACCATGATCACAGCATACATAGCGGACCGGTATCGGCAGCGCGGGATCTGCGCCTTTGCGACCACCTCCATCGCGCTCATCGGCGCAGCACTTATGCTCGTCGGCCGCAGCATCGCACTCCGATACACAGCGCTCATCCTGCTCGTCACAGGGATCTACGCCGCGGCGCCGTGTCTCATCTCATGGGTCCCCAACAATACAGCAGGCCATGTTCGGCGCGCCACGGCCGTAGCACTTGGGTTTGTCACCACCAGTTCGGGCGGAGTGCTGAGTACTTGGATTTACCCGAAGAAGTCGGCACCTTATTATACCTTAGGTGCGAGAGTGAATCTGTCGCTCATTGTGGTCTCACTCGTGGGCTTGGTGCTTCAGGTCGGTGTTTTGATCTGGCTAAACCGGCGGAAGGAGATGAAGAGAACGGAGATTCTGAGTGCACCAGGTCTGGAAGGACTCAGCTTCGAGGAGCAGTTTGAGATTCTGGGGGATAGGCATCCAGAGTATCGGTATACTTATTGATGCGGGATGTTGCTCATATGTATCATGAGGATATATCTGAAGTTGTCTGACTATTTGAGTAATTGGAGATTTGATAAAGACGAATAAACGATGTAGACTCTACGGTCTAAAGAAGATGATTTCATGGCATAATTTGTCTCATCGAACAATGATTGTAAGAAACGCGTTAGAGTACTCTCAGATTAATCACTACAGGGGGCGCAAGGGAAAAGGCGCGCCATCAATTGCACCTGCAGTCTAGATATGAATATGGCTCGAAAATCCAGCCTAAACAGAGAGTATAGTTCAAGAGAATGGAGAGGGTTGGATGCTCGCACTCATGTTTAGGATCAAGGATGGATTTTATGTACAGCAAAATGACCTCACTATCCCTTGTGAAAGGGCTCGTCCACGACTACTGAGACGAGGATAACGCACGCGGTCGTACAGAAAGACATTAGACGCATATTTCTCATGGTATCCTAAGCAACTGTCCTCAGTTCAAGTCTCGTGCAAGGATTAAACCTCAATACTCAGAGCCCATCGAAAGGCAGACACATACTGCCACTTGAAGACACCTTTTTTCCTCGAGTGTGTTCTATAACTGCTTATATATGAGATAGATGGAGTAAGCGACCGTAGCCGTAATATGCTAGTGTTCTTTAGGGAAGTTAGGGCAAAGGCTAGACAAGCCTAGCAACGAAGCTCACCTGCTCCGTGACACCAGAAATCCGACGTTATACTGCGGAACTGGTGGACAAGTCTAACCTATACGCGTCTGAATTCTCTGATAAGCTTAGATTTTTTGCCTATTGACCGGCGTGAAGACTTCTAAGAGCGGGCATGGTTCTCTCTTCCCCCCCCTAACTCAAGGCTCCTACAATCGAACAAAGCCAGCGAAATCGAGCGGACAGTCATTTCTGTAACGAGGTTTCGTAAGAGTCGCTACCTCATAATAGAAAAGGAAGTGGATCATTGGTGCCCTAGCACCCGTAGGCATAGGCGCATCCGGCTAATAGACTACGTTCGAAAACCGAGCACATACATCCTCTCCTACTGAGGAGGCCAGTTCTTACGAGAGAATGCGCCGATTGACGTGAATGAAAGTTGGTGCGCCCCCTTGACGCATAATTCATGCTAACAACGCTGGTATACGTAGGCAGCTAACTGCAGTAAGCAACTTCCTGCGCTGGGCTGAGGCGCCGTTACCCTAGATATCAGCCGTTTCCCGCGGACTCGGGAAGATTCGACAGCCTAGTAACCTCAAGAACCCATATAGGCGGGATTGGTGAGGTTGTGCAGCTTGATCACGCTGTGAGTGAGGCAATGGCGTTGTCAGCACAAGCCACAAATGGACATTCGGCCGTAAGCCGGCGAGTATTTCATCTAGGAGAGCCAAGGAGTGAGATAAGCTGAGGCTAAGTTGGATGTTGCGGGCTATCTCAGTTGTAGCGATACTATGCCAAATCAGATGGGATCAAAATATGTACTCAAAAGGGGTGTAAAGACGTCATCTCCAGTGTTTATAGTCTTTGCTATCAGCACCAAGGCCTAAATCATAATTTCCATCGATTTTCAGTAGAAATAAGTCGGTCTAACTATATCTACCAAGACAACATCCTCAGCGAAAACAGTGTAACGCCCTGCTTTTCCCTTCATCAGCGCCATGGCCGCCCTAACCACCACGCTCTTAAAGCGACAGTGCGCCGGCCACCCCTACACCATCTCCATCTCTCTTCGAAATTTGACCACCTGAAAAAGAGCAACAGTTACGATCTCCGGTTTACTACGACCAGCTACTTCGAAAACGGCGACGCCGCATCGGCATCCTCCGCCAAACTGCCTGGTAAGCGACAGATTCAATGCTCCCTTTCCCTGCTCACGCAACGACCATGCTTACAACACCATAACAGGAAGTTCTGCTGCCGCGGGCCGTGAAAGCCCGCAGCCATCTATTTGGTATTAAGACGCTGGAGATCGAGCTTACGCTTGTTGGTACTAAGGGGACTGCCTCTAGGGAGATTGTCTCTGACCTGAAGTACCAGCGTAGACTATGAGCGGAGCTTTAAAGGTGGATTTCAAATGTAGAAGTATCAAGGGAGGGCATTTGTTTCCCCTTTGTGTAAGGTGAGCTTCTGCCTTTCGAACTTAGGGATAGTGAAAGGGCTTTCTGGGAGATATTCTTCAATTGTCCTTTGCTTTTGTTCTGGAGTTCGCCTTCCTTTCTCCTTCCACGGGTCTTGATTGTTCGAATAGCATGAAATCCAGTATCAGTATGGTTCCATTGAGTATGCATTTCACTACACTGAATTGGCCAAAACGGGAATACAGATATGGTGGTTGTCTGGGCCCTAGCTCAGTAAATACTAGAGAGCGGCTCTTCCTCATTCTAGACATAGTAGTACATGCTCCTATCGAGCCGCATCCTAGCAGTGCATTATTCTCTCTTCATTCTTAAGATTTGTTCTAAGTTGCATCAACCCCAACTTGGTTCCAGAGCTCTTGTAAGCTCTCGTCGTGGCAAAAAGTACTTGCTGCCATGGTATCAGTTGAGGTTCCGCCAGCCAAGGTATCTATCGCTGCTGATCTCGTATTCGGTCTATTTGGCCTCGTGTTCGGATGGGACATTCAGCCAGATGGTTAACTGATCTAGATCGTCCTGCCCGATCGGCTACCTTAGCCTGGAATGCTCGAGGTGGGAGAGGCTTAACCAAGCGAACAATAGAGGCGTCGTTCCCAGTATATATCCCGGCTTGAGCCTAATAGTCCGATACCAGGCCAGGCTGGCTCAGAAGAAAACGAAACTCTTAATGTTTCCCATAGCGAACTCAGTCGATATCAATGACGTTGTGTCTGGGTATATTGTCAATCGAGCTGGTAAAGGTTGAGATATCTACACATGTATAACTTGCACCGGATGACGGGGACTTGAACGACTGGTTCGCATGAAGATGCCGTGCTGCTCCTGCTGTAGACCCAGTCCGTCGGGCAATATTTTCACTCATTGATTCGCGGGTTTCTCTATGTCGGACAGCGAAGTATTAGAGGGATGGATGGAGGCAAAGTTCGCGGTATCTATTTAAGGGACTGTGTCCCAGTGGGATTGCCAGGCCCTAAGTTGTATCATTCTAAGCACCTGTGCAGGTCGGTCGATACTAAAAGCAACGCCATATTACTTATTTTAATCTTTCTATCCTTCAACAAAGATCTCTAAGCCAGAAAAAGGAAAAATGCCGTCTATCAGCAACGGAAACCAGCTGCAGACAAAACCAACGTCGCTGCCACTTCAGGGCAAGCTAGGCCCTAAACCCACCTCCTCGCAGCCATTTACTCTCCTAACCTCTTACCTGCCCTTCACGAACGAAGCCCAAAGACAATGGTGGCTTGACTCGGGATCCTTGTTCGCTCGGTTTCTCCAAGCTTCACAATACACGACCGACCAACAATACCAGCACCTCCTCTTCTTCCACCGCCACCTGCTTCCTTTCCTCGGCACCTACCCACCAACCTGGTTCAGCATCGTCAGCCGACAGGGGCTGGCACTTGAATATAGCCTCAATTTCCAGGCGTCAGGCAATCCCGTTCTCCGTAGCGCGTTTGAGCCGCTGAGTTACGCGTCCGGGAAAGAGATTGCGGATCCGTTGAACAAGCGACCTACAGAGGAGTTACTTGCAGGGTTGTCGGAGCAAATGTTGGAGGGGCTTGATATGGCAATCTTCGATCATGTCCGGGATACGATCTTCATATCGGACGAGGAGACGGCGGCCCTTGAGGACCCAGACGCGTATGGGATCAAGACGCATACTGCTCTGGGATTCGATATGAAGGGAGACAAGACGGTGATCAAGTGCTATATGCATCCGCGGTGGAGGAGTCTTGCGACGGGGGTTCCGGTGGCCACATTGATTCGCAACTCGCTTGAGCGGCTCAAGGACCAGCTCAATTGTGGACAGGCGCTTAAACTAGTCGATGAGTATATGGATGCTAGTGGGTCGTGGGATCTACGGACGTTCATTGCGTGGGATTGTGTTCCTCTGGGCCAGACGCGACTCAAGATTTACGGTATCACCAACGAGGTCTCGCTGGGCAAGGTTGAGGAACTGTGGACAATGGGTGGCCGGCTCAACGACGAGACGACACAAGAGGGGCTAACACTCCTTCGGCACCTTTGGCAGTTACTGGAGATCAATAAGGACGACCGACTGTTTTCGAAGGGGAACGAGGAGAAACTCGAGTATGGCCCGACGGTCGAGGACTTCCTGCCGTTGTTCTGGAACTACGAGGTTTGGGCTGGCTCGCACAAGGCAGCGCCAAAGGTATACATCCCAGTATATGGGGAGAGCGATCTCAAGGTCGCTCTGGCGCTGTCGAGTTTCTTTAGAAGCTTGGGGCCAGCGTGGCGAGAGAAGGCAGAGGGGTATGTGGATTTGTTAAGGGGAATTTAGTGAGTACCTTGTCTATTCTGTTTAGGTTGGCCATGGGCTCATATGATTGAAACAGCCCTGATCTCGATATCGGTCAGACAACAAGACTCCAGGCCTTGATCTCGTTTGCGTATTCGCAGGAGAAGGGGGTCTACGTGAGTGTTTACTACCATTCGACCAGTTCCTATCCATTCCCAGGACGTGCTGAGTAGGCCAGTGGTCATGGAAGCTGGGACAATCGTTCATGATTCATGCATGCTTCTATGGTGTCTTCCCTTTCCCTCTATCTTATCCTCCTCTTCCTCCTCCTCCCCCTCTTCTTTTTTTTTTTTTCCCCTTATATTATCCCTTTTTACCCTCGCCCGAGCCCTGACGGTATCTGTTTGCACAACATTCAGACCATAAGATACGTTTACACAGAAGAGCTGCTCTTAAGCCCTTGACCGAATTCTCATATGCATGATCTCTTCCTGACTGGGCTGAGTTTGGAGTTAACCCTAAGGTTGCAGTCAAGCAAATATGATGCATTCTACTAGGCCTATCAACCAACCCGTCCAGTCTAGGCTTTAATAGTTACCTCATCAACATCGTATTCCTGACCTCTGGAGTTTGCGAGGTAAATTCCCTTTTACCTGTATACGAGCCCTTTCAAGGAGCGTCGATATGCGTCCAAAGTATCATACTAGTACAAATCTGAAACCTGTCACAGATTCATGATACTAGCTATACAGGAAACACATGGCCATTTCCAGTAACTGATAGTCTCGCACAGTATTAGACAGTGCGTGAGCAGTATCGGTGGTGATTGTTGGTATTAAAGTACATGGGTGAGGCGCTGATGACAAATCAAGAGTCTAATCTTGCTTATTAAGCCCGCACCAGATCACATGCTCTGTTGGGCGGTAGCTGACAAATTCCCTTCAGCTGCCATTCCCATTCTGTTCCCCACACGAGCTTCCCATCCCTTTAGCTGGACTCTGCCCTCAACAGCACACGGATATATCGCATTGCAAAATGGAGGCAGAGTTCTACAACAGCATGAATTGGGCCCTCACCACCGATCCCACTGATTCCCTGTTTCCCTGGGACCTCGGCGTGGATGCGGATTTCCTCCCGCGGTCGACGCAGGCAGACGCCGTAGCCAGGCCTGGTGGCGAAGGGTGGGGGGAGCTCGACCAGTTGCTCTCCGCATCCTCCTACCCGGTCCCAGAGGCTCAAATGCAGCCTCAGGCAGAGATCAACTATAACAGCGCCTTGCCGTTACTTGGGGGCTTGCTTGTGGACAACGATAACCCGTCGAGCACGGACTCTGGCAATCAGCACACCAGTGCAGACGAATCCACAACCGCAACTGCGCCCGCACCTGCACCCAGGGCTCGGCCACCAAAGCAGCGGGCCTCCGAGCCGGCCAAGAAACGGGGACGGCCTCGAAAATTCATTGAGGATGGCGGTCTAAATGCAGAAGAGGTAAGGCGCATCCGGAGACCGAAGATGGGGTATTGCATCGCATTGTGTTTCTGACGGAACCATCTCAGCGCCGTCGCACCCAAGTCCGCATGGCGCAGCGCGCCTACCGTTCTCGCAAAGAAGCAAGTGTCTCCTCGCTAAAGGAGCGTATCAGCCAGCTCGAGACCGCGATGAAACAGATCAGCACGGCGGTGATCTCGTTCGGCGACGACCTCGTCCGCTCGGGAGCTCTAGACACGCATCCGGAGCTGCTCAAGCCGCTTGGGAATACAGTACAGGCTTGTTTGGCGCTGCCGGCGATCCCTCATAGCGAGAGCGTCGCCCGGCCCGGTTTCGAGAATGCCGGTCACAAGCGGGGGATGCTCCCGTCATCGTCGTGCTCTAGCTCTGACGATACGACTGGGGAGGCAATGACCATGTCCATCCCCGAGTTCATCGATCGCTTGCACGTAACCTGCAGTTACCAGGCATACCTCGTCACTGCGAACCCGTCGGTCCCGCAGCGGAACATCGAGCGGCCGTTCCGTTTCCTGCTATCTCTTATGCCCCGCGCCTTTGTGGCTGAGTATTTCAAAGACTGGTTGCTCGCTAGAGCAGGGCACAAGAGTATGGACCAGTGGGATCATATCCCGTTTCTTAGGATCGGAGGTGCAGGGACGCATTATCTGGTTTCTAACGGGAACGTGCACTATCCGCTCCCCTCTTCCCGCAGTTCGGCAACTGTGCAGGAGGACGTTTCGGCCTTTGCGGCGGACATGGGCGGCGAGGCCGAGGATATCTGGTTTGACCTCGGCGATCTGCAGGGATATTTAACAGAAAGAAGGGTTGTGTTCCCGGCGTACAATCCGGGCGCGGGTACCGTCCCGTTAGAGGGGCTGAGGGAGCAGGTTGCAACAGATGTGGCACGGCTGATGCAGTGTATGTTCAGATTTCTTTCTTTCTCTTCTTCTATGGCTGACAAACCTGTAGCCCTCGTCCGCGTCGCAATTTGCCTCGGCCGCTCACCGGGCTTCCGGCGCCGCGATGTTGAAAGAGTCGTGGACGCATTCCTTGCCTCTCAACCCTGACAACTTGTATAAGGGGCATTGATCTTCCTTTCTTGAAGAAAATTCGGAAATTTTAACGTCTCAAGCAAGGCCCGGTGTTATATGACTAAAAACTGCATACAACCGCGTTTTACTGTTCTCGAACAAATATCGCAGCATATAGGGAAATTTCGCAACACGCCCGCTCCCCCCAGACTACGAATATAATGTTGATGGTACGGCCTAATGTGCAGGATATCAAATGAACAGGACGATATCCCCGGAATACTTTCCTCATAATTCAGGGAATTCGCAGTCCCTTGGTTATAGGCCTGTCCATCGAGGATATAAAAGAACTACCGGCATCGAGCAGATATATGCCCAGGCTACACAGGAAGCTGCCCTCGTCAAGCCTGGAATACACTATGGAAAAGTGCAGCGGCGGTGGATTTACCTGTGTTTAGTCCATCTACCTGACATGTCAGAACGGAAGAGTGGATAATGATGGATTAGAAATGAGTTGTCAACTAAGCCACCCAGACAATGGCAATAGAGTAGAACAACTACTGGCGAGCCTACCAGTCGCTGACCATAGCGACGCCCATTGTCTAAGTGTGATATCAGTCCACGCCCTAAGAGAGCCGTATCCGAATGATGCAACTCAATAGGGCAATAGAGCCCTAGTCTGACTGGAACGAACGCCTCAGTAAAAATGCGAGGGTACCGGCCCTTCACCTAAACCCGCCAAGGTTCTCTGAATTCCACCCACTCAGACTCATATCCAACTCCAATCCTCCAAGTACGTCGTTGTGTCCAGCACACTCCGGCTGCTGCACACGCCTCTGATGCTGTTTGGGGGGTATTCGCGTCTTCCCAAATGCCACTGCCGTTTACCTCACGAATGCTAAGAAGTGATGACCTCAGGATGCCGCCCATTAGTTCACCCCAGCCATATACTCGCGCCAGATCCAGCGCCGTCATCCCACTGCCGTCTTTTATCCTTGGATCTGCTCCATGCTCTAACAGAAAGCGCATCGCCTGCTCGTCCTCCGGCGCCAGGATTGGCTGTCTTCCTGACCGTTTTACCAGGCAGTGCAGTGGTGTATGGCCGTCCTCGTTCTGCTGGCTCGGATCCACGCCCATGTTGACCATGGTTTCAAGTGTGTCAAGGTCTCCGTGATCTATAGCCAAGAAGATGGGCGCTTGCGCGTGTACGTCGCCCGAGTTGACCCGGGTCTGCCCTGTTTTGGATGGGGGCGTGACCGCTCTGGCTTGCATTCTTGCGACAGCATAAGACCGAGGAATGCGTCCGTCAATGTCGGCTAATTGCGGATCTGCGCCTTTTTCTAGCAACATATCGGTCAGCCAGACCGGACCGTACTCTGAGACATAGGAAAGCGGAGTCCGCTTGTTGGGATCCATGCTGTTGATGGAGGTGCTGTCAAGGCTGGGGTGTTTAAGGAGGAGAACCGCCACGTCGTCTTGCCTGTTGGAGATTGCATGCAGGAGAGGCGTGATCCCATTACGTGGCCTGTTCACGTCCAGGTCCGGCCTTGCCAGCAACTGCTTGAGCATGGTGACATCCCACGAGTCCAGTGCAGCCCAAAGGGGAGTACAGGAATGACGGTCTGGGAGGTTTGGGTCGACCTTGTTGTGGCGTAATAGTAGTCTCACATTGCGCGCTTTGGGCCGTCGGATCTCATTAATAAGCACCGTCAGGCCGGAATGTTCATCATGCACATTGGCATCTGCGCCGTGCTGCAATAGAGCCCTGACCAGTTTTCTCCTCCCACAGGTCAAGGCCCACATGAGCGGTGTCCGCCCCCAGAGATCCCGGTAGTTGATATTTACTCTCTGATCCTCTATGAGTGAGAGCGCAGCCTCGTCGTGAGAGTGCAGAATTGCCAGAAACAGGGGAATGGTATACTCGAGTGCCTCTTGTTCCGCCCTGCTAACGTTCATTGTGAACATATTCTGTACTGTTCTCTGAGACACGTTGGAGACAGGTGCACCGGGGGTTACAGGCCATTTTGACTTCTCGTCTTGCTGTTCATTCGGTTCAGACTCCTGATGATCGAGGAAAATTCGGACGAGGTCCTTGTGCCCGGCTGCCGCTGCGGCACAAAGAGGCGTACAGGGCCGTTCGACCGTAAACCGATGACGGGCACCCATTTGGAGCAGATACCTGGTGATATCCGCGTGGCCTTCGGATGCGGCACAGTCTAGGGCAGTGTAGGCGTCGGGGTTTGTGGCGTTGACGTCCGCGCCGAGCTCGATCATCCGCTGCACGACGGTCAAGTTGCCATGCTGCGCGGCGTATACCAGAGCCGAACTGTTGGATTCCTGCATGTTGATTTTCAAGAGGAGGTCTGATAGGAGGCAGTAGAGACGACGGTTTGTTTTTGTGAGAGAGCTTAGGTCGCGCTGCAAGGGAATAACCTCCCCAACCAAGAGGAGGAGTTCGTCAGGCAGATCGAGAAACAGCATGGTGGCGACCGGCTGGAGCTACAATAGACACTGTCCAAAAGAAACAGGAAGGAGAGACGCGACAGGGTGCCTTCCTTATAGTTTGTATGACGCTGAGATGCTGGCGTGCGGGGGTGACCAAGGCCGGGCTGCACCTGACAGCTTGGGAACGCGGGGTCAGAGTCCAACCAATCGAACAAAACAACAAAAATGGCCGAGGTAGATGAGGATGCGGTAGTCTAGCATGGATGCTTCAAGAGTGCGTCATCTCATTTTCGTTCTGACCGTGAGGGCAAATCCGCCGCCCGAAGGCGCATGCACGGACGGCCGACAAGGGAAGACGGTATGGGCTTCTATGCCATGCGTATCTTTACGCATATCATTGTAATTATTTTATCTGTTTTTATCGCCCGATGATTATCAATTATTAATCTGACGAGCCAATGATTGACTGATCGATTATTTCCCTGAGCTCGGTGCTGTTTCATAGGGGGGATGCGCTAAAATGAGGACATGGATATACCCCATATGGGACTTGGTTATTTTTCTGGAGTAGTCTCTTGATAAGTCATAATGGTGGATCACTGAATACGCCCTGCATTATGAGAATGATTCCTTTCATGCGACTTTCGCGTTGGAATGGAAGGCGCCAAAGCTTGGGTAAGGAGCAAACGCGACCAGCAGGATGGGCGCAAACAAGTATTTAGGGCCATCCTCATCTCACCGGGGGTCGTATGGAGATGGAGAATAATGAGAGGGCAATGTATGCTCCTTAAAAACGTGGCGGCTGGGTACGTTGTCGAAGTGCAGGAGTACTGTTCAATGTTCTTAGGGCGTGGTTGATGCTAACCCCAACGGATACCAGGCGTATATGACCGCATTCCCAAGCCCAAGAGAACATAATCTGCTTGAACATATGGTAAGTTAGCTGCCTTCTACGTCGTACTGTTACCTCATTACCTCCGCTTTGATTTTTAGTCTGATGTTGTCCGTATATTACGGGTGAGGGAACGTCCCCCGGATTGCGATAGCCATACATCTAAACATCTATACGGGACAATCCACAATGCGGATTGAGAAAAGGATTGGGGAAAGAAAATGCCTCGCAACGAGAGAATCCGGATCAAGATCAGCTGTCTCATCGGACCTTGCAGATGCAATATGATACCAATTGTATGTCTCAACAACTCAAACTATCAGTGCCAGTTGCGTAAGTGATTCATGCGAGCTGGATTCGGCAGTCAGAAAGAGAGTTGAATTTTGTTAGTGAGCTCTATTTTGCTCTGCAATGTTGCAGTCAAGATACTAACAGGATAATTTTGGATGCAAGAGCAAGGCAGTTGACCTATGACCCTAATTCCAGGATAGAACGCCTCCCATAACCGGTACAAACATCTGTTTAGCATCTCCAAGGTGGCCTCTCGCTACGTGCAGCGTTCATATTTCCTGGCTATCTAAAGGATTAACCTTCAACGTCTATCGGACTACACTCTGCATAGTGAGGTGTGCGAAAGTAGACGAGGCGTATTACTATGTATAATATTCCTTTCCCCTGGAGCTTCTTGGCCGTCAGTACTACACTCTGGCTCATGGAGAACAGAAGTATACCTCAGCAAGTTCATGTCTTGTGCTATAAGAGCGTCTCGCAGGGTGGATCAATTGAGTTTGGGCAGTCACTCAAGATACATTGACCCCATATATGCAGCAACCATGAACAGCAACGACTCGGAACAGTCTCGCTATTCCGTTCTGTCAGTCAATTGACTTTTTATTTACGCCATAATTCCTTGCGACGGCTCTCATACTGTTCCTTGGCTGGTCATACAGGTCGAGTTTAGACGCAATGGGCCAGCGCTGGCTGTCCGTGTATAATGCACCAAATTCATTTGTAACTGGGATTCTTTGCCTTGTAATCTTGAACAATCTTTTGAGGGTCTACTGTTCATTCCTAAGCCTGCATACTCGGCATGTACCGTCTATTCTTGCCCATTTGCAACCAGCACCCGCCCACCATCAACACACAGGGATATACCGTCTACATATGCCTGACCTTCAATCAGTCCTCCACACCAAGATCAGCATGTAATAAAAGACTTACCCCGGCCTTGGACACCAAATATAGCACCGTCCCCGCAAGGTCTTCTTCCCGCCCCGCCCTCTTCGCAGGAACCTTCTCAAACAGCCCGGCGAACATGTTCCCCTCTGCACCAACGAGGTTCATCCTACTCGGTACAACTAGGGACATCATTAGCAAAGCCAAAGTCTTTTTCTTTCCTTCAACAGCAGCAGGATCATGCTGTCAGGAACTGTGGTAGGTTCTAACCACATACAACCAGGATTAACCCCGACAACACGAACATACCACCGCGCAAACTTGGCCGCAAGCAACTTCACCAGGTGGTCAGTCGCCGCTTTGCTGCTCGCATATGAGGTCAGGTCTACGTTTGTGGCATTGTGAAGGCTGGCGCAGGAGCTTGTGATTACCATCACGCCGCGTCCTTGCTCTGCTCCCCTGCTTCGCCCGCCATCTATCTCCTGGTTCGCGGCTGCAGCGAGTAATGGCAAAAGAGCGACACCTAGAAAGTAGTGCGCCGTCGTATTGACTCTGAATGTATCTTCCCAATCTGATTCAGTCCTTGAGAACATGGATTCTTGTAGTTCAAGAAGGGGTGCAGTCAGGACATTACACTCGACCGGCGGGTCCCGTCGGATTCCAGCGTTCGAGATGAGAATGTCGAGCTTTCCCCCTTCGGCATTGGAGATATACGATGCCAGTTCGGCGATAGCAGACTTGGACGAGAGATCACAGGCGTAGCCCTGTGCGGAGCCGTTAGAGGTTGCTGAACCCAGAAGGTTGAGTTCCGAGACAGTTTCGTCGATCGGGTCCGTTGGGAGGGCGACAATGTAGACCCTCGCACCGTTGGTCACTAGGCCCTATAGATTCAATCACTGTTAACTCGATCTCGGGGTGTCAGACAGGGATGGGATTACTTTAGCAACCATGAGGCCTATCCCGCTGCTGCCGCCAGTCACGACAGCAGCGCGGCCTTTGACGCTGAAGAGGTCTAGGAGGTTGAGAGACATGGGGGATGGTAGTTATGAGTAGAGATAACGCAATAAGATGACCCCAGAATGATAGGTGCAGGCTGCTGAATTGGCGGCTCCCTCGTCATATATGCTACTAGTTATCAGCACCCATCGGACTCTCCGAAACAGACATCCCACCCAACGCACACATAATTTACGAGTGCTCTCCTCAATCAGCGCACCTCTGAGCGTCATTCCTCTCTATAGTGATCCCTCGTCCTCACCCCGGCCGCATCCAAACAGGCTTTTGTGGCTCCACGGTCCCTCGGCACCAGCCTCACCCTGAAATCCCTCGGAATGGCCACGAGCGCGCTTTTGATCTCGTTATAGTCTACGTAGTCTGTATTCGGCGGTGCCTCCTCGCTAGCCACGATTCTGTAGGAGGACAGAATCCGCACGAGCGCAGCATACAGCAGTCGCGAGGCGATGAACTGCCCCGAGCAGTTGCGCGCTCCCGCGCCGAAGCTCAGGTGTCCCAGACCTTGGGACGGTGCCTCGATTGGCGGATCAAGGGAATACAGCCAGCGCTCGGGGTTAAATCTGTTGCCGGTAGGGCCAAAGTGATCGGTGTCTGCATGAGTCAGTAGTGGTAGCAGCAACCATGGAGAAGCGGGGGATAGCAAGGGTCAGGCGCACCGTGATTTCCAGCCTGCGCATTAATCAAGACCATCGTTTTGGGGGGAATAATTGCCCCATTCCAGTTTATTTCTGTCACTGTCTTGCGCGGCAAACTCATCGAGCTGACCGTATAGTACCGCCCGGCCTCCTTGACGATCGCGTTGATATAGGGCACCTTCTCCTCCATCACGGCAGCCGTCCACGCATCCTGCACATCTGGGTAATACCGCTTGATATCTTCATACGCGCGATCCTGCCAGACCTGGCCCTCTGGTGTGGAAAGCGATCCGATTGCAGAGGTAAGTGTCCCGGGAATCGTCTCAAACCCACCCGACACGAGCGAGAGACAGATACTCGACACCTCGACGCCTGTCAGTTTGGTTTCTTCATCTTTTAGAATTGCAGCAGAGATGCACGGCTTATCAGTCCCTTTCTCGATCATTGTGCGGACTCGGTTGAGGAGGAGGTCGAGGTACTTGTCTCGCCTGTCGCGCAGCTCTTTCGACCGCGCATTCTTCTCGTTGTTGGGCACATATCGGAGAATGGGAATGTAGTCTTGCAGGTTCTCAGATGCGCTGCGCAAGAGAGAAATTGCCGAGCCGACGTACAGGATCTCACGGAGGAGTTCGTCGTAGACCTCATCCATGCGGATACCGTAGCAGAGCGTCAGGGTCGTGTTGAGCGCGTACCGTTGCAGATACGGCCTCACACTGATCTCAACCTCGCCATCTTTGCTGTCCTGAAACAAATCCCGGACAATGCAGTAACTCTCTAGGTCGAACATGGGGTGGTAGTTCCGTAGTGCTGCGCGTCCGAGTGCCGTCCCCGCAGCCTTGCGCTTCCTCCTGCATGACTCGTCCCACGGTGATGAGCCGATTGTATACCCCTGAGTGCTGGATATTATGCCGTGGAAGGTGTACAGTTTCGGCCGATCGATGAGTGCATTCTGGTGGCTCAGTAGCATCTTGCGGCAGTCGTCGAAGGAGTTCACGACCACGGCGCGCGTGTTGCCCAATCTAATCTGGAAGACAGAATGTCCGTAATGCCGCCACCATTTCTCGCAGACGGTCGCATGGTCTTCTCCGAGTTTAAGGAGATGCCCGAAAATGGGGACTGCGCCGGGAATCTCGGGAAGGTTCTTGATATGCGGGATGTCGGTCGCCAGGGTGTATTTGTACAAGACGTAGAGGGTCAAAGGGATGAAGATGAGGGCAGCAGAGTAGCCTTGGGGCAAAGAAACAGTGTAATCTATGATATTGTAGTCAATCTTCATGATGGTGATGGTGTGTTGAGACCCAGAGTCTGCCTGGGATCAGGGCTGCCATCAAATCCCCGGAGGAGGGGGCATTTTATCTGCTGCAGGATAATATTTTCGGTTTACCTGCCTGATAACCGGCTAAGGATGATGGGCCTTCAAATTATGCAAGTGAGATTGGTGTCGGACAGTCCGATAATATGGGATCTTTGTCCAATATAGGCCTTTCCGCTAGTCGACAGGGCTACGCCCCAACTGATAAGACTATGAACTGACTGAGCGTATCAGCAGCCTCTCATGCCAGACTGCGACTGCATACTTAATCTCTCCAGCACCGTCCGCACCATATCCAGAATTTGGACGGCTGACGGAAACTTCCTGCAGAACTGCTCCAAGATGCCCATGACCAACTCCAGGTCCTCGATCGCCGTCGTTCTCTCATGGGCAAAGCGCGCTGCATCCGGCTGAAGGCGAGCCGTGGTCGAATAGATGAGCGAGAGGGCTGCATTGAAGACGGTCATCAGGTT
Organism: Aspergillus spinulosporus; assembly: GCA_003574815.1. Taxonomy (NCBI): domain Eukaryota; kingdom Fungi; phylum Ascomycota; class Eurotiomycetes; order Eurotiales; family Aspergillaceae; genus Aspergillus; species Aspergillus spinulosporus. Next base: position 98,938 of record QPHH01000036.1, on the reverse strand, counting down.
CAGCCAGTTGAACGCAAACCGCTGCTGGCGGTACAAATTGTTGGCTTCCCGGATCGCCATCCCCGACGACTTTGCCAGGATATCTATCTCTACAGTGTTTATATTGACTGTGGCCTGCACCACGGACGGCCGATATAACATAATGAGGTGCGTATAATAGTTCAGGTCGAACCAGCTTGTACAGAGATGGGGGACCTTAGACTTGGCCTCGGGTAAGGGAAAGGGCATGCTACGGCGCCATTCAATGAGGCGTTTGTGGAGGATCTCCTGGGTGTTGGTACTTGGGTCTCGACTGCGCTGGAGAGAATACATTTCAGTTCCTATCGTGCTGGCGATCTTTCGGAGCTCGAGGATATGGAGTGGAACCGCCATGCTGGACGGGCCCAGTTTCGCACGAGGGATAATGCCTGCCGGTGTGATATTCTCGTCGTCATTGTCGGCAAATGGCTGTCGTATGTCAGTTCACTGTTTTCATTCAAGGTAAATAGAATACTGGTTACCTCCACAGTGATGTCTTCGTCCTGGATTGCGAATGGCCGGCCTAGCGCCGTGGACACCACACTTGACCAGTAGACGCTCGTTAGAAAGACATATGCCAGTAACCTTAACGGGCTGCATACCGATCCATCATATAGAGAGAGAAGAACAGCCGCTTCTGGTAGTCGGCGGCATCTGGTGCGAGGTTCTCGTATACTTCACGAGTATGCAAGCCCATGCCGATGGCCGTCCGCGCAGCGACGCCGACTAGAAACCACGTATCTACACTAATTTAGCAACTTCGAGACTCCGTGAACAGTACAGAGAGATAAGCTCACTTGGACCAGCACTGTTAAAAAAAGAGTAGGAAACCTGTAGCATCAACACCTCCAAAGCGGCCTGCAATGGGTGAGCGAAACACAGCATTGATGTCCAAAGCACGTACCAGTTCACCACAGCCCATCGCTGCGTCGAAATATGACATTGCTTTATTGAACAGCTGGATAGACTCGGTCTCGTCCATCAGCGACACAGAGCAGTATGTTGTAGAACCTATAGCGAGCACCATCCAAATGCGAAACTGCCACATCGGAGACAGTATCAGCGCCTTAAAAGGATCTTTATAGGCCGTCCACAGCGTCTCGACGAAGCTCCCTTGTTGGATGATGGGGTAGAGAGTGTGCGAATGAGCAAAGTAAAAGTCAAGCAAGAATCGAATGTGGCCTTCTTCCAACTTCGCAAGGTCCAGCGGGTTCTCGCTCCCTGGTCGAACGCGGTCGATCGGCATGGACGTCAAATGCTGCGGTGAATCCAGCATCATGTCCAGATCTAAAAAGTCAAGCGTCCCCTCGAACGAGGGCAGTAGCTCGGCCTCACCGACGCCAACTCCTGATCCTTCCTCTCCGTCTCCAAACACGAACGCCTCCTGATCCGGCGCCAGTCTCCTCAACATAGCCTGCGTGAGCTTTGCGAAGGCTACCCCAGACGATGGGCCAACGTATTTCTCGGCCGTGGCTTCTAATGATAACATTTTTAATCCGTCCGCGAGAGAGGTCGAACGCCCAGGGCCAGTCGCAGGTGATCCGTCCGACATAGCCCATTGTGTAGAGGAAGCATGGCTCTTCGGCGCTGCAGGACAAGTCCTCTTACGGAGCTGCGGGTCTTGATGCTTGATTCTGTCGCCTTCTTGCGGTGCATTGGCTGTAATCAATGCACCCGACGAAGCCGACGACGCCGATATCACTGCCAGTTGCCCTTCCAGTTCCGAGATCCGTCGTTCCAGCCCACGGACATATCTGTACAGCGGAGTTAGTATGCGGGAGATACGATCCAGCCATGATACACACTTGATGGAGAAAGACGCCTGTCGCAGACCGTTCTGAGGAAAACTGCATGGCACATTCGCTTTTCGACACCCGTTGCACTCAGGCAGCAGCTTGTCACAGCGTTTCTTCCTTCGGTAGCATCTCTGGCAGGAGACCTGCGCTCTGCCTTGAGCGTAGTTGGTTCCCGACATGACATGGGTCTGACAAGAACTCAGGATATCTACCAGAACACCTTTTGGATGCACGTTGCGCCAGAGGGGCAAACTGGCCAAATGAGGGGCTGGAGACTGTTTATCCGTTATCTTTCTGCGAACCTAACATAGATAAGGCGTGGCTGGCTCGGATCCTTCTCTTCTCCAACATGGAATATGATATCTATGCTCCGAGCTACGAAGCTGTGCTTCCCCGCATTGTCTTGAGAAGCTCTCTGGCATACTGGTATATGGCAGATACTGTTGGGGCCAATAAAAGTAGTTTCCATGGATTACCGGCCATTATCTACCCATTATTCATTCCATAGTACTAGGCTCTTATGACAAACAGAAGGAAGCTAACAAGCGCAATCAGACCGGAACTGCGTAGCTGTGCTTCGATTTTTATTGCAGAGAGACAGGAACACCAGGATTAGAGCAGCTTTCTAGGGGATGGTTGGACCATACCGTATGCCAGAGTGCTGGTGAAGGGGTTGTGCGGTCAGCGAGTAGCTGAACAGTCCATCAAGCTCCAGCTTTACAGACGGCAAAAGCAGGGCCATATAGACGACTGAGCTCTTATCAAGGTAGGTGGTAGAAGTGGTAGCTGGCTTGCATCCGTATATGTAGAGGATCGTAATAAAGTATATACAAGGGCTCAGCCCCAACGTCGGACAGCCCGACACTATATTGAGGTCAGTACTAGCATTCAGTCACGACTCAATAGAGAGATCCCACTGCCACCATCAATAGGAAGCCTAGAAGACAGCTGTTACCATAATCTCCAGAAGAAACTGCTCATTGGGCAACTCATTTTACCCCTATTGTCGCCTCGCCAGGGCCTCTCCCGATCCGCCCAGACCTCGTCCACTCCTCAATCATAGCGGTATCTTGGCTCTTCATGTCCATATGAGGCAGATAACCACTTCACCAATATTGGAAATATCAACATCACCGCCACTGGCGTCCTGGAAGGGCCTCACTGCAGTTGAGCAGGGCGGCCGTTTGGGCCCCAATGCTGGCGGTTCAGCTGCGGTTGGGGTGCATGGTTACGCCCCCAGTCTCGCTGTCAGAAGTGACGGGGGCAATACTGGAGATGTAGTTGGTAGTTCTTGGTGATGGAGGAATCAGCGGCCGTGGGCGTAGCGGGTTACGCCTGCTGGGGCTTGCGGGTCTAGAAGGTAGGCCGGCGTAGGAGAGTTCAACATGCTCGACATTGATCAAATTGATAGAAGCCTTAATGCGCGAACTGTCACGGCAAAGAGTAGCCTCATTGAGATGGCCGGGTATTTATTCTAGTTTTTGGAGGCCATCTGAGCGGGCCTTCGACCTCCGAATCTGCTGGATTAGGCGTGAATTGAATCGGTAGAGCCATAACCGTAAGAAGATATATAATCCCCCATGAGAGATATTTCCTCTCTCTCTCTGTGAAAGCTTTCATGCACCAGCATTATCCGCAATAGGGTGCAAGATGAATATATCATTTGCCGAGAATTTGCCAGGCAAAAATACTCCGCAAGACCGCGGAATCTGCAGGTCCTCGGCCTGGATGTGATACTCTCAGACACATACCTTGGAATTTATGAGTCTTGCGAATTGGGATTCCCAGTATTGGTCAGAATTCCTGTAAGAAAAGCACATGGGACGGTAAATGGCCCTGGTATGGATGGCCCTTATCTCTCCGATGCCAGCCCATGCACGGAGCAAGATATCCTAGTATACCTCAGTCTGCATACGCAAAGCAGAATATACAGCCAATCAGGATCCGACAAGAATGCAACCTGCAAGACTAGTTGCAGTGGGGGCGATTGGGATACGGAGCCCCCTATGCTCACCATCTCCTCCTTGCCCGCTGAGCCACCACCGACTTAGACTTAAGCGGCTATTTTCCATGTGATGCAGGATGGCCTCCTCCCATCCTCAATCCACCCAGTTTCTCCACAAATTACCGGCAGAAATCGTCCTCTCTATTGCCGATGCACTCTCAGTTGAGGATCTCAGCCGACTAGTCCGATCGTGCCGTCGCCTCGCGAGCCTCCTGCAGCCCCGCCTCTATCGGCTCGCGACGACGTATACATTCGAAGCACAGGGACGGCGCAAGTCTCCCTTGACCTGGGCCGCTGAACATGGCATACTATCCACTGTTCAAAGGCTACTGGACGCGGGCGCAGATGTTACAACTACAGCGGGCGGGTTCACCGCGTTCTACCAGGCCCTCAGAAACGGGCACACAGACGTTGTCCGGGTGCTTCTAAAAGCTGGCGCCGATCCGCTGCCGAGTACGAGTAACGGAGGTATCCCGCTGGTGCTGGCTGTCCAGCACGGGGATGAAGAGCTGCTTCGGCTGCTCCTCGAGGTGACGCCGACGAACGCGACGGGGGAGCGAGCGAACTACGAGCACGCAGTAGCAAGGGCAGTCTTTCATGGGCATACTCGCCTGGTGCGGTTCATGCTGGACAATGCGGCCAGGTGGCTGGATGTCGCCCGGAACGGGGACTTGATCTATCAGGCAGCGAGTACGGGAAACTGTGATATGATCCGGCTGCTCATCGGCTACGGGGCGACAGTCGAGCCCCTGCATCGCACGCCGCGGCATCCGCTCGTCATCGCCGCGCAAAACGGGCATAAGGAGGCCGTGCAGCTGCTCATGGCGCTTTCCAAGGAGAAATCGGCGCCCACGGTGGAGCCGGTCAAGGGCCTCGAAGAACGGTCGATCTCGACGCGGCTGGTCGACCGGTTCGGCACCGATCTCTCGCAGCCTACCAAGGACGGCCTGACGCCGCTGCAGATCGCACTGGAAGAGTTCAGCCCGCCGGAGGTCATCCATCAATTGCTCGACCTCGGCGCTGAGCCCAGTGTGCAGGGCAGAGACGGGTCGACGGCACTGCACACATTGGTCCGGTTGAAACGGCATGACCTGCTCGAGACTCTAATCGACGGCGCCTCGCTTTCTGCCTCTGACAGCAAGGGCAACACTCCGTTGCTGTTGGCGGTCGCCGTGTTTAACGTCTCAGCGGCGTCGCTCTTCATCGAGTGTGGAGCAGATCTTGCCGCCAGGGACATCCACGGGAGAACTGTGCTGCACCTGGCGGCGTCTCACTCTTCAGGAGTGATCCTATCAATGCTGCTGAGAGCAGGAGCGGACATCTCTGCCCTGGACGAGGCCGGTCGTATTCCGTTGCATTACACGACATTTGGAACCAACCTTACCATCTTTAGAGCGTTTCTCTCTACGCACAGGACCACCAAAACCGACCACCTCGTCCGATCACACACCGGCCGAACAGTCTTGGATATGGCGGCCGAGAGCGGGAATCTAGATCTGGTAAGGGAGTTGATCCGGGAGGGTGCGGACGTCAACAGCCACTGGGAGGGATACTCACCATTGCACGCCGCCGTCGCCAACAGACACCCGCAACTTGCGGAACTGCTTCTCTCGCACGGTGCCAACCCGCTGCGTCTCGACTACTACGGGCAGACCCCGTTCGACCTTGCCGCGGGCGATCAATCAATGTTGGAGGGCTTAGCACGATGGTGCGATATTCCATATACACGCACCGACAGAGACACGAGACGCGGCGTCTTGAAGGAGAGCGTCCTCCGATTCGCATCCCGGCTATCAGACGGCCAAAAAGGCGACTCCTACAAGCTGGCCAAGTGCCTTGTATACCTCAAGGATGAAGAGGCAGCGCTCGCCGCGTTTAGACAGGCGGCCAAGATACGCGCGTGTGAGGACGACCTTCGGTACCCTATGTGCTGCGGCGGGTGTCGGAAACGGCTCAACGCCCCCCGAGTCTCAGAGGCCGTGGTGCTGGTCTGTCGCAGATGCCATGAGCTTGATTTTAGTGACCCGTCATCCTTCTTGGGCTTTTACTCTACCGACGCCGGGTTTGCTACGCCTTCAACCAGTGACGAGAGGGGAAATGATGAACTCTGGAACGAGCAGCTTGAGCAGATAGTAATCAAGTACTCTTAAAAGTTAGCTTGCGCGTCTCAATACACTAACCATCTCTTGTATTGCCCAGATATTCACCCTGTAATGAGTTTGACTCGATAGTTAGGCTCGCTAAGTTGATAGGATTTTATGCAATAATAGTGGAGTAGTGCATAAACGGACAATGATCACTGCTGTCAAATCTGAAGATGGGTTTCTCTAACGCCTGTCTCGCATGAGTCAGATGACATCATCAGAAGTAGATTCCTGACATAGCAAGGTTGGGAGTACACAGGTCACGGGAGCTTTTTTTACGGGTCGCGTGACCCTTACACCGGTATCATGTGACTGCCTAACCCTTTAGTCAGCATTTAGGGTCGCACGACCTCGCTTAGTATCTTACAGAACAGCCGAAATTTATTTACCATTACTCTTCTTCTCTGTTCTTGTTCTTGTTCTTGCTTAATCTCCCAAGCAGTCAGCAACCATCTAATGGAAGCATGGATACTAACGAGCCAGTTGTTGATATTGTTGATATTGATGGTCTTGTGGATATTGGGAGCTCTAGCCCGGAATTCGAGGTACGTAACTACTTCCTAACTGGTTATCTAGCAGTTGCTTACTACTATATTGTTACAGGAACATAGAATCCCGATTCCCCTAACCAATGCGAAAACATCCCCTCTTACAACACTCCAAATTGAGTATATTGATGATCTGCCGGAGTATCCGACTAGCCATATTCAAGGATATACTTATGTTGTTGCATCAAGAGGACGCTCACAGGCTGAAATGGAGCAGATTGCACATGAAGTAAGTCTTGGAAAGTGGTTGATAAACAGTTACTAAGCGCCTAGATACAATACGCAAGAAGACAAATTCAGGGACAAAAACGCCCTGTATACAGTCCATTTTTAGTATGCCATGCAAAAAAATGGTCATGGAAGTGCTCAGGTATTTATGCATGTGAATATCTAAAGCCTTCTCTTCGATCTTACCATCATACATCAGTTAGTGAGACTCTTTGGCATGAGATCCAGAAGTCCCAGGATACAGTGCAGATTTCAGAGATGGATATTGCCAAGAGAAATGCATTTAGGTAATAAGCATTAGCTACTTAGCAAATGGTTACTAACTACTTATAGTTTCTACCGGTCAAAGGTCAAATTCTTTAACAAGGGCCATGCCTGCCTTGACCATATTCCTACTTGTAAACCAGTCTTCAAGAGGCATCTAACTGCAGTAAGTTTGAAGGCTGTAAGACAGGTGGTTAAGAACTGGTTACTAAGTACTTTAGAATGTCCTCGGCGAACATGCCCCCTACATTGGATGTGTAAATGAAACACATGGGCTGTTGAACAAACACTATCGGGGAGCAGTCCAAGGTCATGCAGTTATAGACTTGCAGTTTCTTGAGGATCTCTTTAATAAAGAGATCTTACCAGCAACCGAAGAATGTGGAGTGATTGAGCCATTAGCATCCCGACGACCATATTGTGGTAAGTGCTTTTCAATTGCTTGATAACCACATGCTAAGTATTTCAGAACGAGATCACCCACAAGGCCCAGGTCGATTAGCACACATACAATGCGATGTTATGTTTAATGCCTTAGTACCTGTGGACATTACTCAATGTCCATATATACTATTTACATCTCATGGTGTACACAAGCATCCTCCACCTCCTCCAACCAAGCCTCCAGAGCGAATCCTGCAAGGAATCAAGCAGATTATTCAACAGATGCGGGATCCAACCTTGACAACAGGCAAGTGCTTTATAAGTACTAGCTAAGCATCTACTAACTAATACTAACCTTTAGCACAATTTCTTCGGAGCCCTCAGCTTGAGACTTTTTGCGAGCAGTATAATGCTTCAACTCTTGCTGAAATTCATATAAGCTTTTGTAACAAGGATCGTGTTGCTGCACTTCTTCAAAAGCAACGCCTACTGTCATATCCTAATGGCCAGGATATTAATGGGGTTCTTTTTCTTCAACAGTCTAATCAGCATATCAAGGTAAGTAGTTTTCAACTGCCTAATATTTGGTTGCTAAGTACTTTCATTGTCTATAGGACTATATCCAAGAGATATATCATGACTCAGAGGGCACAATGGTTATATGTGCTTATAAGGAGCAAGTCCAGCTCCTAGCTCAACTTTCCTTATTTGAAGTGGATATGTCTTATAAACGAGTTCGTTCTAAAGACATAAATGAGGTGCTTTTTGCAACATTCGTACCTGACCAATGCAAGAGTAAGTGTTTATTAAGCACTTTGGGATTGGTTTTTAACCTCCTGGTAACTAGTTATCACTTTATTGCGTGTCTTTACTAGTGAAGACTCTACTCAGGGTTACTACCTCCTTTTCAAACGAGTCTTTACCCTTATCCAGAAGGTTACCCAGCAGCCAGTACTTTTCGATTCTATTCATGGATCTGGGATATATGGGATTATTGTGGACATGGATGGCAAACAATATACTGGTAAGTACTAATAACTAGTTAATGAGTATTTGCTAACTACTTGCAAAGGTCTTGGCCAATATCTTTCTGAAGTTGACCCTCAACACCGAGATATAACATGGCAGCTAGAACATATTATCATCTTTTGCCAAGTTCACTTTCAACGCTCGATCCTAAAGGCTATTGGAACACGAAATCAAGGAACACCTCTTTGGAGCCGGATGATGAGTTTATTGAATTGTAACTCCGAGGCTGATTATGATGAGTTACTTGAGCTGCTAATAAGTATTATAATTAACTAGTCGTAAACTGCTTGAGGGCTGCTTGCTAACTTATTAATAGAATATGAAGATGAAGCAGTGCAAGACTGGGCAGTGCAGAAAAAAAGCCCTGTAATCAAAGCAGGGTTGAATAAAGCATGCTCCAAAATCCAGCCTTATTATTACAGCATATTACGCAATCATACAAATGCTGTTGAGCAGTCTCATCAAAAGTCAAATGCCACTGGCAAATATTTGACCTTGGTGGAGGCAATTAGAAAGTAAGTGCTTGCCAATGACTTGATAGGTACTTGATCATGCTCCTAATAGTATCAAGTTCTGCAAAGTTAGACAAGTCTGATATTCTCCAATATCAAAACTTTACCCGATTTAATATTCACCATTCATATCGGACATCAAATATGGAAGCAAATTACCTTCGTCACATGAGTCGAGAAAGTATATATACCAACATAACTGCTTCCTGACCAGTAGCTAACTGCTTGTCAAGGAAGTCGTAAGCGCCAACGATCTACCTCATCAAGTGCTTCAGAGAGTCAACCAGTATTACAACATCGGAATCCTTTAGGCTCACGTTCGCAATCCCCCATGCAGAACAGTGATAGTGGGTATGTCTAACCAGTTGCCAAGCATTTGGCAAGTACTCATGAATTATTTAGATCAGTCCGATCCTCACAAAATCTTCGACGTACTGCCTCTGAAAATGCTTTAACTCTAGAACAACGACGTCAGGAGCTGGAGCTTCGAAAACTCGAAGCAGATATCAAAAAGCAAGAAGCAGATATAAAGCAGCAGGAAGAGACAATTCGCTTGCAACAACTCCAGAATGAGAAGTTGGAGCTTGACCTTATGGAGCGGAGAATAAGGATACAGGATTTACAGGCAAGTAGTTTGCAAGCAGTTGATGATTAGTTACCAAATACCTGATTGGCCAAATTCTATACCTATATTTCATTGCCCTGGCCTTAAATTTAGGAAATATAGCATGACCGTAGGTTATATATATTTTGTAACTGCTTGATAGTTGCTTGGTAGTTAGTCAACTATATATGCTTTTTTATTATATATAATTGCAGCTTTAATTGTAGGGTTACATACTTGTCATAATAATCACTAGCCAAGTGGTTAGTAATTGCTTTTATTAACTTCACTAAACTCCATTATCACTGGAATTTCGATATGTTGAACTATGCAACTAATTAGAAATCAGTTATTAAGCAGCTGCTTCACTGGCGTTATTATCCCCCTGGTTAACTGTAGGGCCTGGATGGAGGTCGCCACAATCGAAAAGAATAAAATGGTCGCATTTACTGATATCTTTGCAGCAGGCATTGCGCGTGCCACAGGATTTGCATGGAACAGGCTTGCCTAAACGCACCACTTCCAAGCGCATGTTGGTAACATGCACCTAGCGCAGGAATTAGAATGCTCAACCACTTCTTAATCAGTTCATAAACACTTACGGTTCCATCCTTCTTCTTTGGAAGGAGTGGCAGACCATCCTCCACGGAACCAGCACGGTCCAAGGAAGTTTCCAAGGACTCTGTGTTGATTTCGGGCTCAATGCCGGAAAACAGTGACTTGTACCATTCTAAACTGGCTATTAACCACTTGCAAAGCAGTTAGGTTGGGCAACAGTAATAACTTACGAACAGCCCTGTCTACCACCTTCTGTGCAACCCTACCCCCGGTATTTCCTTCTTCCAACTTCATACCGTCGTGGGTCTTGATATGGGTGTGGAGATTGTTGGTTGCGCTGAACTTTTTCTAATCAGATGTCAAACAGTTAGCAATCAGTTGAAAAGTATCGTCCAAGCTCACTTACAGTGGCCTTACTGCAATCTGGCACACGACAAAAGACCTCTCCGTAGTGAAGGATAATGCAATTATTATCATTCTAATCAGTTTATAAAGGGTTAGCAACTGGTTGAGTTTAAGTAAAACATAACTTACTAGTTTGTAGTCAGGGAGTTCGAGATTACCGTTGGCAGCCTCACGGAGGTACCAGAGGTACCACTTCTAAACCACTACATTAGTGATTAGAGAGCAAAAAAAAGCAATCATAATCAATATAATGAGCATGTTAATGCTTTTAAATCATTTATAAAGGAAAAACTCACGTTCCTGCGTAGAGCTGCCATCACAAATTAGCTGGTAAGTGTTTTGAAACGGGTGGGGTGACTCGTAAGCTTCGTTTGTGTGTTTGGGGTCGTGCGACCGTCACCTGACTGCCAAGTTTCTTATATAAGCAAATTTGGGTCACGCGACCTAAAAAACGGGTCTAAGCGAGCTGCAACCACCAAGGTTGGTGAGCATATAGAGTGAAGGGAGGCCCATTAGCGCCAAGACTTTCGTGAGGATATTAATAGCGTCTAGTCTCTAATTGGCTGAGTAGAGCTACGGATGATTAATCCCACCGACGGGCCGATTCAGTCCCCGCGTCAGCCCGCAGCTACGGCATGCTATTTATAGCCACTTACGGGCTCCAACCCTTTTCCTGGCATTATATTCTCTATTGATCCAGTCCACCTGTAAACAGTCCCCGATACGTCGCAAAGTCAATGCCAAAACAACGCCTCACCCGAATCTTCGGCTACATCGCAATCCCCAGCATTGCAACTGGCCTCGGGATCCATTTAGGCCTGAACCACCTTGAGAATAAATACCCAGCATTACCGCCCGCAGCAGCAGGAAGTAAAGCTCTCAGTACGCCAGCGAAGCCGACCCAGCACTGCACGTACACCGATATCTACGCGGCACGAGTTCCGCTCCGTGCTCTGCAGGCACGAACACGGCACCCTGACACAAAGGACCAAATTGCGCTCGAAGAGGCTTGGGCGCGCTCTGTATTATCCTGTCGACTCCTGCGCACCGAAGCTTCGCTCATCGGGTTACTCACAAGGGGTAAATATGAGCCCGGTGATCTAGGAGAGAACGGGTTTGGGCCTGGTCCCGGCTCGGAACCACGCGTTCTGCTGAACGGGGCGCTGACCGTACAAAGACAGCCAGGGAAAGGAGGCAATGGCCTCCTCGTTGCTTGGGAGATGCCTGATGGGCCGCGGCGTTTCTTCGAGAAGATTGCCCGCTGGGGTTACCCGTGGCGGCTCATGTCCGGCGGTCGACATGAGATGATTGTTTCTGAGCCGTTCAGCATTAAGGGACAGGGTGAGATGGTGGAAGTCAGGTTCTCGGCAGCGCATGATTACGAGATTGTTGAGGAGGAGGGGGATCTGCAAAAACAAAAAGTTCTCCCTGCTTGGGCGATTCGGTTGCATCGCGGGTACGCGCGGCTGATCCTCGATATGGCGGCCAGAGAAGTGGAAAGGGGCACTTGAGACGACATTGTTTAGGTTTGATGCGCGCGTATTCGAGCTGCTCTGGCCTTCAATACCTCGTCGACTGAGCGATTTCCCTCCATGAGGGGGTCCTTGTTGAAGGGCACTTTGACGGTGACGGGCGGAGCTCAAGCTAAGTGAGCGAGCAAATTAGCCTGAGGCGCTGTTGAGTTCTCTCAATGTCATGCTAGCTACGAGCCCATCTTATGAGAAGGCCGTCATATCAATGCCACTGGCATACCGGGCAGAGAGTGGCGGAGGTATCGATTTCGAGCAGAGTACTTGCTCTACTCTCCGTACCAGGACTCCATCGGGAACTTTCTTCTCTGTGGCAAGACATGAGGTATAAAGGGTTTTAATGAATGGGATGCGACTCGCGGCATTCTATTACTTCTGCAACAGGTAAACACATGCCACTCATCAATGAAGTTCACGAACGGCTTCCCAAGATTTTTTCTAGCCATCTGCATCCTCCGTCGGTACGAGAAGGTCGACCGGTTCTGATGCCAGTCCTATCTCTGAATACATACCTAGCTACCGCCAAGGCTCCAGCGTAAGACGTGCCGAAGGAGTTATGTTTAACAGCCAGACTACATTTTCCGTAGAGATGTCCATCTTTTGCCAGAACCAGCACTCTATGGTGCAGAACTTAGATGCAGGCGCCATATATGACTATCGCAGCATCACTAGTAAACTAGATAGTATGCCGACAGTGCACAAGTTTATATTCCCCGCAAAACAGACCCGCTGTTGAGTGGAAGAGTACCAGCTTTAGCCAGACACCGGCCGGTGATCTAATTATTGGATCCATGATGATTATTTTCACTTGGCTAGTGCAGGCTAGTGTAAGCTGATGACCTTTGCGTCTTCGACTGTAAAGATCAACTGAGTCGGTTGAGTTGGCAGGGTCGATTGAGTTAGCTAGGGTAAAGTACCTGGTCAGATATACTCTATGGTGCACTGGAAACCAAACAGAAGCAAAATTAGTCATATGAATAATTCATTTGATTTACCTGGCAAGGACATAAGACGGCGTTTTCACACCCTACACATAACTGCAATGTTGTCATCGCCCAGACTCAAAGTCTATAGGGAGCATTGCATGGCATGTACCCTTTAAAACACCACCAATGAACAACTTATCCCGTATCTGCCGTGAATGACATAAATTCAAAAGAAAGTTCTAGGCAATAATTTATAAATTTTCTGTGAGTCATCACCGACATAGTTAAATAGGTGTGGCCACGGGGCCCGCGGGCCCCGGGTTTTCCAAGAGCGCCACGCCGTATCCCGCGGACGAAATACGAACAGATTAACATGAAACTAAACACAATTAGGGAACATTCTGAGCTCCAGACTAGGCAATAAGCTAGGCGCCAATGCGGAGGTTCGGGCTCTGTGTTTACCGGAGTCCGAACGTGTCTACAAAAAAGGAGCTCTCGTCGCTATCATCGTCATGCCTGGACCGCGACTCTACTGTCGACGAGAAGAAAGATGGACAGTATGATGTCCACGGCTGAGCGTAAAGAGTCGCCGTCTAAAGACGAGTCGACCACCAGTGTACCAGGAACGGAGGCGCCCCTGGTAGAGGAAGGGGAGGAGGCAAGCTTTGGCGCATACAAGGTGCGTTACCTGGCTAGCCAGCAGATCTGACGCTGCAACAGTCAAGCTGATATGCTCGCGCAAAAGAGGATCTTTACATTCGCCGGCAAGACAGAACTCATCCTTCAGGCCGTTGCTATTTTTGCTGCGTGCGCCTCTGGAGCAGGAATTGCCCTTCAAAACCTCATCTTCGGCCAGTTCGTCACCATCATCACCGATTTCACCAACGGAACTTCAACGCCGCGAGAATTTCGCGACAATGTAGCTGAACTGGCGTATGTATCTCCTCTGCATGCTGATCACAGAGCTGACGTGGTGCAGCCTCTACTTTGTATACCTGGGCATCGCGCGCCTCGTCCTCTCCTACACCTACAACACCCTCCTGACCTACGCGGCCTATCGCATCGTCCGCAATATCCGGCACGCCTATCTCAAAGCCGCGCTGAGTCAAGAAGTGGCATTTTACGATTTCGGTAGCGGGGGATCTATCGCCGCGCAGGCGACCTCCAACGGCAAACTGATCCAAGCCGGCGCCTCCGATAAGATCGGTCTTCTCTTCCAGGGCCTCGCCGCGTTCGTGACGGCTTTCATCATCGCCTTTGTGGTGCAGTGGAAACTCACCCTGATCTGCATCTGTATTCCCGTCGCCACGATCGGCACGACAGGGACGATAGCTGCGATCGAGGCTGGGTATGAGACGAGGATCTTGCAGATCCATGCGCAGGCGAATTCGTTTGCCGAGGGTATTCTGGCGGGCGTGAAGGCCGTTCATGCCTTTGGGATGCGTGATAGTTTGGTCCGGAAGTTTGATGAGTATCTGGTGGAGGCGCATAAGGTCGGTAAGAAGATCTCGCCGCTGCTTGGGCTCCTTTTCTCGGCGGAGTATACGATCATCTACCTTGGGTATGGGCTCGCGTTCTGGCAGGGAATCCATATGTTTGCCAGGGGGGAGATTGGGACTGCTGGGGATATCTTTACGTACAGCCATCCCTCATTCCTCTGAGCGATGGGTGGAGATACTGACATAACTCGACAGGGTTTTACTCTCGGTCGTCATTGCCTCCATAAATCTGACGCTGCTGGCGCCGTATTCAATCGACTTCAGTAGGGCTGCTTCAGCGGCCGCACAGCTATTCAGACTCATTGATCGGGAGTCTGAGATCGACCCATACGGCAAGCAAGGTCTCGTGCCGGAACAGGTATTGGGCGACGTCGAGCTCGAGAATGTTACGTTCTCATATCCCACGAGACCGGGGATTACCGTCCTCGATAATTTCAGCCTCAAGGTACCAGCGGGAAAGGTGACTGCCCTGGTAGGACAGTCTGGTTCGGGGAAGAGTACAATCGTGGGACTGCTCGAGCGGTGGTATAACCCGACCTCTGGGGCGATTAGACTCGATGGGAACCTGGTCAGTGACCTTAATGTTGGCTGGCTACGGAGGAATGTGCGGCTTGTACAGCAGGAGCCGGTCCTCTTCCAGGGAAGTGTGTTTGATAACATCAGGTATGGCCTCGTCGGGACGCCGTGGGAGAACGTCTCTCGGGCAGAACAGATGGAGCGGGTGCAGGAGGCCGCGAAGTTGGCGTATGCGCATGACTTCATTTCTGAACTGACCGATGGATACGATACGCTGATCGGCGAACGGGGTGGTCTGCTCTCTGGAGGCCAGAAGCAGCGGGTTGCGATTGCTCGCAGTGTTGTTTCTCAGCCAAAGGTTCTCTTGCTGGATGAGGCGACCAGTGCTCTTGATCCGCATGCAGAAGCGATCGTTCAAAAGGCTTTGGACAAAGCAGCCGAGGGACGCACGACTATTGTTATTGCTCATAAGCTTGCTACGATCCGCAAGGCGGACAATATCGTTGTCATGAGCAAGGGCCGCATTGTCGAGCAAGGCACGCACGAGGCACTGATAGCCAAAGACGGCGCCTATGCCGGGCTGGTCAAGATCCAGAATTTGGCGGTGAATTCTTCAGCACAGGAGACTGCAAATGAGGAGTGTGAAAGCGAGGACGTCGCTCCCCTGAAGTCCACCGAAACAGCCCTAACCCGGTACCCAACATCTGTCCGCGGTCGAATCGACTCCATAAAGGACCGTGACGACTATGAGAACCACAAGCACATGGGTGTGCTGGCCTCCTTAGCCTATCTCGTCCGTGAATGCCCAGAACTGAAATGGGCGTATCTCGTCGTTCTCCTGGGCTGTCTGGGCGGGTGCGCCATGTACCCCGGCCAAGCTATCTTGATGTCCCGCGTCGTCGACGTCTTCACGCTCTCTGGAGATGCCATGTTAGATAAAGGAGACTTCTATGCGAGCATGCTGATCGTCCTTGCGGCCGGGTGTCTCATCTGTTACTTAGCTGTCGGGTACGCAACCAACACGATAGCCCAGCATCTTAGCCATTGGTTCCGGCGCCTGATTCTGCACGACATGCTGCGACAGGATATCCAGTTCTTTGACCGTGAAGAGAACACCACCGGCGCGCTGGTAAGCCGTGTCGACTCGTACCCACAGGCGATTCTCGAACTGATGGGTTACAACATCGCCCTGGTTATGATTGCCGTCCTGCAGGTGGTAACCTGTGGCATCCTGGCCATTGCATTCTCATGGAAACTAGGGCTGGTCGTCGTCTTTGGTGGTATTCCTCCCCTTGTCGGTGCTGGGATGGTACGAATCCGCGTTGATGCCCGCCTCGATCGCCAGACATCGAAGAAGTATAGCACCAGCTCATCTATTGCCTCTGAAGCCGTGAACGCTATCCGCACCGTTTCGTCCCTTGCAATCGAAGAGACGGTGCTGCGTCGATATACGGAGGAACTAGACCACGCGGTCTCGTCTTCGGTGAAACCAATGGCTGCAACGATGATCTGCTTCGGGCTGACGCAGTGCATTGAGTACTGGTTTCAGGCTCTGGGATTCTGGTATGGGTGTCGCCTCGTGTCTCTGGGAGAGACCAGCATGTATAGTTTCTTTGTCGCGTTCCTCAGTGTGTTCTTTGCGGGTCAGGCGTCCGCGCAGCTGTTCCAGTGGTCGACCAGTATCACAAAGGGAATCAATGCGACGAACTACATCGCTTGGTTGCACCAGCTCCAGCCGACAGTTCGCGAGACACCGGAGAACCACGATAAAGGCCCTGGGTCGGGGGCGCCGATTGCAATGGACAATGTACGCTTCTCGTACCCTCTACGGCCCGACGCCCCTGTTCTCAAAGGGGTGAACCTGAAGGTATAGTGACGCCCGATATGATCGGTCAGAGATACTAACAAGGAACAGATAAATAAAGCTCAATTCATCGCTTTCGTCGGCGCCTCCGGCTGCGGTAAATCCACCATGATTGCCATGCTCGAGCGCTTCTACGACCCAACAACAGGAAGCATCACAATCGACGCTTCCACTCTCACCAACATAAACCCCGTATCCTATCGGAATATTGTGGCACTGGTGCAGCAAGAGCCAACCCTCTTCCAGGGGACAATACGGGAAAACATCTCGTTGGGCGTCTTCAACCCGGATACGCAGCCTTTCTTTTCTGAAAAGGATGAGGTTACGTCCGTGTCTGATGAGCAGATTGAATCGGCCCTCCGCGCAGCGAATGCCTGGGACTTTGTCTCCTCATTGCCGCAGGGTATCTACACGCCTGCTGGGTCAGGCGGGACCCAACTCTCTGGTGGGCAGCGGCAACGCATTGCCATTGCCCGTGCGCTCATCCGGGATCCAAAGATCTTACTCCTTGACGAGGCTACGAGTGCCCTAGATACAGAGAGTGAGAAGATCGTGCAGAAAGCTCTTGAAGAGGCGGCCAGAGACGGGGACCGGATTACAGTTGCTGTTGCACATCGATTGAGCACGATCAAAGATGCTAATGTTATCTGTGTGTTTTTTGGAGGAAAGATCGCGGAGATGGGGACGCATCAGGAGTTAGTAGCTAGAGGAGGGCTGTATAGACGGATGTGTGAGGCGCAGGCCTTGGACTAAGAATATCTCTCATGGCGCTGGGATGTTAGTCTGGGATACGGATTGACTATTTTTTTTTTTTTTCTAACTCGTGTAGTCTAGGATATATTGGGATTCAGAAGACCACTCTGCTCTGAGGCGTCGGAATGCATAATATTAAAAAATTACCTGCACTACTTTTCCATGAACGAGCCTGGTAAGGCTCTAATGGAGGTAGTGCACAATTATTTCGAATAGACAATCGCTGCTCAAAAGCTTTCTCTGGCTGATCTTCAAGGTCAAGCCTCTGAAACAGAAATAAATGGAGGTCTTTCTACATATATCCATTCAGTATACATTTACTTGCTTTCATGAGTGATATAGAGGTATGGACCTGATAATAAAGCATATGCTTTCCCTCCACACAGCCATAAACCTGAAAAGCCTTGACTTTACTGTTTCTCGAAAAATAACAGTTATAAATCTATGGATAATTCAGGTGAATGTTTCATAGGTGATAATATAGTGCAAATACCTTCATTTCCATTACTTAAGTGTGTGAAAATCGGAGCCATACATATATGGATTATCGCTAGTTATACATAAAGCTCTCCTATTAAGGCAGTAGGAGCTAACTAGAGCTTCTAAGCTCCGGTATTGATGCCTGATAATTCCCAGTTATGTCTTATTGATACGCCTATTTAGGATAAATTCCATTTAGTTTTACGTGGATTTAGGCATCTGATGAACCGGACTGAGATGGAATGCATTTTGTAGGAATATCCCAAACGCAGAGCTATCAATTTTAATGCTAACAGGACATTACTACTAGGGCGTGACACAACCCGCGGGTTACCCGTTGCGGGTCTACCCAAAACCCGTAACGGGTTGGGTTCGGGTTCACTGTCTGAACCCGCGGGTTGGGTACGGGTCCAGACTATGAACCCGCGCGGGTTTTTGGG